>ONZH01017353.1:0-39025 GCA_900303285.1 Rhinella marina | reverse complement strand
TATATATATTTTTTTTAGTTTTGTTTTTTTTTGGAACGTGACATGCAGAATCTATCGTAGAGCTAACTCACACCCTGCTGACGGTGGCTATTTTGACTGCGACCCAGACAAATGTCGCACAGAGATTTTTGTGATCAAGCTATATACATGAGAGCAAAAGATCTTGTTGGATTAAGTGATGTACAGAAAGTGTCACCTGGACAGAAAATACGGATTGTAGTGAGTGGACAGCTGAACTGTGACACACAGAATGGTTCCACGCAGCTGTGTGAAATGGATTCGTATCACTGAGCTAAAACAGCAAAGAAACAATTTTTTTTATATATAGTTTTTTTTTATATTTTTTTTTGTTTTGTTTTTTTTGGAACGTGACGTGCAGAAACTATCGTAGAGCTAACTCACACCCTGCTGACGGTGGCTATTTTGACTGCGACCCAGACAAATGTCGCACAGAGATTTTTGTGATCAAGCTATATACATGAGAGCAAAAGATCTTGTTGGATTAAGTGATGTACAGAAAGTGTCACCTGGACAGAAAATACGGATTGTAGTGAGTGGACAGCTGAACTGTGACACACAGAATGGTTCCACGCAGCTGTGTGAAATGGATTCGTATCACTGAGCTAAAACAGCAAAGAAACAATTTTTTTTATATATAGTTTTTTTTTATATTTTTTTTTTGTTTTGTTTTTTTTGGAACGTGACGTGCAGAAACTATCGTAGAGCTAACTCACACCCTGCTGACGGTGGCTATTTTGACTGCGACCCAGACAAATGTCGCACGGAGATTTTTGTGATCAAGCTATATACATGAGAGCAAAAGACCTTGTTGGATTAAGTGACGTACAGAAAGTGTCACCTTGACAGAAAATACGGATTGTAGTGAGTGGACAGCTGAACTGTGACACACAGAATGGTTCCACGCAGCTGTGTGAAATGGATTCGTATCACTGAGCTAACACAACAAAGAAACTATTTTTTTATATTTTTTCTTTTTTTTATATTTTTTTTTTAGTTTTGTTTTTTTTGGAACGTGACGTGCAGAAACTATCGTACACCTAACTCCCACCCTGCTGACGGTGACTATTTTGACTGCGACCCAGACAAATGTCGCACAGAGATTTTTGTGATCAAGCTATATATATGAGAACAAAAGATCTTGTTGGATTAAGTGATGTACAGAAAGTGTCACCTGGACAGAAAATACGGATTGTAGTGAGTGGACAGCTGAACTGTGACACACAGAATGGTTCCACGCAGCTGTGTGAAATGGATTCGTATCACTGAGCTAAAACAGCAAAGAAACTATTTTTTTTTATATAGTTTTTTTTTATATTTTTTTTTTGTTTTGTTTTTTTTTGAACGTGACGTGCAGAAACTATCGTAGAGCTAACTCACACCCTGCTGACGTGGCTATTTTGACTGCGACCCAGACAAATGTCGCACGGAGATTTTTGTGATCAAGCTATATAAATGAGAGCAAAAGACCTTGTTGGATTAAGTGACGTACAGAAAGTGTCACCTTGACAGAAAATACGGATTGTAGTGAGTGGACAGCTGAACTGTGACACACAGAATGGTTCCACGCAGCTGTGTGAAATGGATTCGTATCACTGAGCTAAAACAACAAAGAAACTATTTTTTTTATATATATATATATATTTATATATATATAGTTTTTTTTTAGTTTAGTTTTTTTTGGCACGTGACATGCAGAAACTATCGTAGAGCTAACTCACACCCTGCTGACGGTGGCTATTTTGACTGCTATCCAGTCAAATGTCGCACAGAGATTTTTGTGATCAAGCTATATATGTGAGAGCAAGAGATCTTGATGGATTAAGTGACATACAGAAAGTGTCACCTCGACAGAAAATACGGATTGTAGTGAGTGGACAGCTGAACTGTGACACACAGAATGGTTCCACACAGCTGTGTGAAATGGATTCGTATCACTGAGCTAAAACAACAAAGAAACTATTTTTTTTATATATATATATATATTTTTTATATATATATTTTTTTTTAGTTTAGTTTTTTTTGGAACGTGACATGCAGAAACTATCGTAGAGCTAACTCACACCCTGCTGACGGCGGCTATTTTGACTGCGATCCAGTCAAATGTCGCACATAGATTTTTGTGATCTAGCTGTATACGTGAGAGCAAGAGACCTTGTTGGATTAAGTGACATACAGATAGTGTCACCTCGACAGAAAATACGGATTGTAGGGAGTGGACAGCTGAACTGTGACACACAGAATGGTTCCACGCAGCTGTGTGAAATGGATTTGTATCACTGAGATATAACAATAAAAAAAAGGGTTATATATGGCGATAGCTGCACTACTAGTGCCAGACAGCCAGCCAGCCAAGCCAGGAGACAAAAAAAAAAATGTCTTGTAGCCCTTAGAAAGGCTTTTGGGTTATTTTGAGATCACTACTGCCTAACAAAGAACTAAATGCAGGCCCTAACACTCTCCCTGAAACGCAGCAGCTCTATCCTTAACGACATCCAGACAGCATCTTAGCTGAGCACCGCGGGCAATCACTAGTATATTCCAGGGTCACCTGATCAGGCCAGCCAACCCCTGCTATCGACATGTAAGGGCCCCACGTGATGCTGGGTGTACTGCAGAGTCTCCTGGCTTGTGATTGGCTGAGTTTATAGGCGCCAAAAATGCACAATGCGGAAGTTGCCATTTCCTCGAGCATGGGGAGATACTCGTCCGAGCAGCGAGCACTTACGAGTACCGTAATACTCAAACGAACACCAAGCTCGGACGAGTATGCTCGCTCATCTCTAGTAATAATATCTTCATTTTTTTGCTTGCAAGGAAAAAACACAAAAGAGTATGAAAAAAAAGTCAAATCATTGATCATTTTACACAAAACTCCAAAAATGGGCCAGACAAAAGTATTGGCACCCTCAGCCTAACACTTGGTAGCACAACCTTTAGACAAAATAACTGCGAACAACCGCTTCCGGTAACCATCAATGAGTTTCTTACAATGCTCTGCTGGAATTTTAGACCATTCTTTGGCAAATTGCTCCAGGTACCTGAGATTTGAAGGGTGCCTTCTTCAAACTGCCATTTTGAGATCTCTCCACAGGTGTTCTATGGGATTCAGGTCTGGACTCATTGCTGGCCACTTTAGAAGTCTCCAGTGCTTTCTCTCAAACCATTTTCTAGTGCTTTTTGAAAAGTGTTTTGGGTCATTGTCCTGCTGGAAGACCCATGATCTCTGAGGGAGACCCAGCTTTCTCACACTGTGCCCTACATTATGCTGCAAAATTTGTTGGTAGTCTTCAGACTTCATAATGCCATGCACACAGTGCCAGAGGCAGCAAAGCAACCCCAAAACATCAGGGAACCTCCGCCATTTTTGACTGTAGGGACCGTGTTCTTTTCTTTGAAGGCCTCTTTTTTTTCCTGTAAACTCTATGTTGATGCCTTTTCCCAAAAAGCTCTACTTTTGTCTCATCTGACCAGAGAACATTCTTCCAAAAAGTTTTTGGCTTTCTCAGGTAAGTTTTGGCAAACTCCAGCCTGGCTTTTTTATGTCTCTGGGTCAGAAGTGGGATCTTCCTGGGTATCCTACCATAGAGTCCCTTTTTTTATTCAGACGCCGACGGATAGTATGGGTTGACACTGTTGTACCCTCGGATTGCAGGGCAGCTAGAACTTGTTTGGATGTTAGTCGATCTTCTTTAGCCACCATCCGCACAATCTTTCGTTGAAATCTCTCGTCAATTTTTCTTTTTTGTCCACATCTAGGGAGGTTAGCCACAGTGCCATGGGCTTTAAACTTCTTGATGACACTGCGCACGGTAGACACAGGAACATTCAGGTCTTTGGAGATGGACTTGTAGCCTTGAGATTGCTCATGCTTCCTCACAATTTTGCTTCTCAAGTCCTCAGACAGTTCTTTGGTCTTCTTTCTTTTCTCCATGCTCATTCTGGTACACACAAGGACACAGGACAGAGGTTGAGTCAACTTTAATCCATTTCAACTGGCTGCATGTGTGATTTAGTTATTGACACCACCTGTTATGTGCCACAGGTAAGTAACAGGTGCTGTTAATTACACAAATAAGAGAAGCATCACATGATTTTTCAAAGGGTGCCAATACTTTTGTCCACCCCCTTTTTATGTTTGGTGTGGAATTATATCCAATTTGGCTTTTTGACAATTCTTTTTGTGGTTTTCCATTGAAGACAAATTAAATGAAGATATTATTACAAAGCATTTGTGATTGCAATCATTTTCTGGAAGAAATTGAGTATTATCTGACAGAATTGCAGGGGTGCCAATACTTTTGGCGAGCACTCTAGATGCCCATAAACAGCATAAGGAAGAAATATTCCACAGCAGAAATTGACCTGTTGAGCAGATTTTAAATCTGCAGCATGTCAATACTTATACTGGAGATTTCATTGCGGATTTCATCCTGTTCAAAGCAAAGAATGAAACTGTGTCTAATCTGCAGCTTTTCTGCAACTAAATCTATAGCATGTGAATGCACCTTTTCTGCTGCATATTACAAGCAGAAATGCTGCAAATTTTCTGCTGCAGAAAATCCATTGCTAATCAGCCACTTGTGAACCTAGCCTTATGGCCAGTTTACACAGCCTCATTGTCGGTTAGAATATTGGGGATGAATGTTCCTATGAGCACTTGTTCCCAGCAATCTGCCCATCTAAAGGTGCAGCCGATCACCAGATGAATGAGCGAAATGCCACAGTCTATCACAGTCCTGGAGTTAACATGTAGCAGGGTACAAGCAGCCAAACACTTGTTTCTAAATGGCAGACACTTTGGAGTGCCTATACAATGCTTATAGGGTGTATAGTTACTTAGTATATGGACAATTAATATATTTTCTCTTTTTCTAACATCTAGCAACATCAGTAGTTCGTCATTATATAGACCATTTCAGCTATAGACCTTCTAATGGTTGCTCTCATCTACCATATGGTACCTGTATAGTAACTCAGAGATGGCCAAATAAAATCTTAAAAGCCCACATAACAGAACAACCGAGTGACTTATACCAGAAATAAACCCAATTATTCCTAAGGATATAAAACCCACCAAGACCATTTATTGTAGAAAAAGTCTTCATGCATATTTTAAATATGCTGCATTATTTCCCTTCAAAATGAAGTCTAATTAGAATAAAATGCATTTATGATTGATTTTATCTCCGCTCATATTGACCTCTATGCTTTTGAATTGGTGTATAATTGGCACATAGCAGTGAGTAGTAATTCCTGAGCTTTTATTATCTCCCCTCTGGGAGATAGCACTACCAGAAGCTATTGGCAAATGAATGATTGATCCTCAAGCTGCGAACATCTGCAATAATTTATCTAGTAAACTGTAATTTTACAGATAGACTCTGTAGTAACTGGCATAGGAAACCATTTAAAGAAATTATTATTATTGATATGAAGCAAAATATTATTATACCCAAGTATTGCAATATATATCACATAGATATGTCTAGAAATTAATTATATAATCATGTATGTTATACATTTTAGTTACTTTATGTCCAAGGTGTGAAAGGGTTTTCTTCAATAATATCAGAGATCCTATGTGATCCAGAACTCCCAATCAGCAGTATAAATTCTGGGATAGACTCTCACGGTTTGCTGTATTTTTCATTGCTCTTGGTTAATTGTTGCTAATATTACTAGTGTATTTTAAAATTTAAAAAAATGTAAAGAAGATTGCTGATAATGGACTTAGTTGTTGGTGGCCAGCAGAGAAGATGGAAAGTTAGTTAAATCTATATTTCTGTATTTAGGTTTTTGTTTGTTTTGGGGTAGATTATACATGGTGTGACACAAAGCAATTAGAATGGAGGCCTTAAAGTTATACATACTAATCAATCCTTACTGGATAAAATGCTAGCATTTCCAATATCCTCAAAACATGCAACTGCAGGGTACTAAACAAGGGAAGGCTCGGCTTGTGTGCTCAAGTGGGAGCCAGAAGGTGGTTTCAAGGGGATGTGACATTGCAATCTTCTTACAGATGCCTGTAGAGACCAAAATTCCTTCATCCTTTCAGAATGCAGGGACAAATTGATAAAGGAATCCACTGTATTCTGAAAAGTGTTGGAAGGAAGCTTGGTCTCTACAGGCACCTTAAAAAGCATTTGACATCACACTAAAAATTCCCTTGGAACTACCTGCTAGCTGATTTTGGTGTAATGTCACACCAAAGTTGCTTCAATCTGTTTAACTGGGTAAAGGATCTCACTTTGTTTATTCGCAAGCTCAAGTGGTGAAAATTCTTCGCAACACATGACCATCAAAAATGCTCAGAACTGGGCATAGATATTAGTGAATTACCTGACGTGAGGCTCCTAGTGGATCTTCTGGAGGAAGGGGATCGGGGGATAGGTGAGGGTCCTTTTACCACCTTAAGATTACCGTCCACAAAAAATCCACCGATAGGAGATGGTACAGCAATGGATATATTCCTTAAGGTGGTGACTGATCAGCTATGTGAGTTGGAGGGCAGCAGGTTGAGACCGCTGAACATCTCCAAAATGGAATTGGTAGCACTATTGTCTCTGGAGAGAGATCAATCCATCGTGATCAAGCCCTCCGACAAGGGGGGCAATATTATGATCATGGGATGTGACCAATATAGAACAATGTGCTTAAATATCCTGAACGATAAGGAGTGTTATAGGGTACTATCGCACAACCCCACTGATGCCTTCCAAATAAAACTCAGAAAAATTCTGAGCGCAGCGAAGGAGCAGAGCCTCATAAGTGAGTCGGAATATGACTTTCTGCTCCCAAGACACCCACAAACCCCATGCTTCTACTCGCTACCGAAGGTCCACAAAGGATTCACCCCATTGAAAGGTAGACCTATCGTGTCTGGGACGGGGAGCTTGACACACAATATCAGCACTTATGTTGACGAAATATTGCGTCCATTCGTGCTGGCCCTCCCGTCCTACACACGGGATTCAATGGAGGTGATAAAAAAGCTGGAGGGTATTGCTATGGACGAAGGTGCCCTTCTTGCTAGTTTGGATGTTGAGGCCCTTTACAGCTCCATACCCCATGATAAAGGGTGTGGAGCTGTGGGGGCCTTTCTCAGACAGAGGGGAACGCATCTCTGGGCACATAATGAATTCATCCTGGAGTTGCTCAATTTCATACTTGAGCATAATGTGTTCCTCTTTGACGGCCGCGTTTACCACCAGCTCAGGGGGGTGGCAATGGGGAGCCCGTGTGCCCCCACTTTTGCCAACCTCTACCTGGGCTGGTGGGAATGGGAGGCGATCTTTGCTGATGAGGTCAATCGATGGGCGGAGCACATCAATTTGTGGCTCCGCTTCATCGATGATGTCCTAATCCTCTGGTCAGGGACCAAGGAGGAATTCCAGGATTTTGTGGCCAGTCTCAATGTGAATCAGTTGAGGCTGTTTTTCACCCATGAGATTCACGAGCATGAAATCACCTTTTTGGACCTCACGATCTTTAAAGATCAGAAAGGGAACCTGGGTACGCGTCTATTCCGTAAACCCACTGCCACAAACAGTCTGTTGCACTGGAACAGCTGCCACCCAACATCATTAAAAAGGGGGATCCCTAAGGGGCAGTATCTGAGGTTACGTCGGAACTGCTCCCAATTGCCTGATTTTCAGGTGGCGGCACGCGACTTACAGACCCGGTTTGTGAACAGGGGTTATCCCCGTGAGGTCCTCTCTAGGGCATACCATCATTCATTGGCCATAAATAGAGAGAGCCTCCTGGTCCCCAAACCAAGGGATGTGCATGATGAGAAGGTGCGTGTCATTGGCACATTTGATGAGGCACATGCTGAAGTACGCCAGATCCTACAGCGATTCTGGGGTATTTTAAAATCAGACCCGGACATAGGACATCTAGTGGGCGATATGCCAGCCATTACCTACAGAAGAGGGCGAAATCTGAGAGACAGGCTGGTTCATAGCTTTTTCCAGACTCCAGTGCGCCTGACATGGCTACATTCCAATCTAACAGGAAACTTTAGATGTGGCAATTGTATAGCATGTGGAGCAATAAAAACTGGCAACACCTTCTACAGCACAGTCAGCCACAAACGTTACACTGTGACCTCTTTTGTCAACTGTAAAACCCGCGGCTTGATCTATCTTGCCACATGTATATGTGGCAAGCAATATGTCGGGAAGACAATTAGAGAATTTCGCCGTCGGGTAGGGGAACACCTCAACGACATCAGGAATGAAGTGGACACCTCTATAGCCCGTCATGTCTGTGATCAACATGCAGGTCAGACGAGTGCGATTCAGTTTCAGGGTATAGAGGTGATCAGAAGATCTCCCAGAGGTGGGGACTTTGATAAAAAAGTGCTACAAAAAGAGGCCCAATGGACGTTCAGACTACAGACGGTACGTCCCCAAGGTCTGATGACCATATTTCATATGTCTGCTTTCTGTAATTATTAGACACCCCTGTTCACACGTGACCTCTTTGTGGTTGCGATGTATGGACCATCTGAAGAAATTTGTCAGTGGTGCCTTGGAGGACCAGATCATGACAACATTGCACCTCTTATAGGTGTGATGTGGAGTGACTTGGAGATGGCTGCACCATGGTATGACATGTGTGCATGTGTAAAGCATATATAGTCTGAGATGGTAACTGATCCTCTGTGAGACCTTTGACCACTTGTGTGGCCGTGTTATTTGAGAATGGGGCCCTACTAGATCTGGGTGTTATTTGAGAATGAGGCCCTATTATTTGTGAATGAGGCCCTATCAGATCTGGGTCTATTTCTCAAAACTACCAGCATGCGGATCAAGGGCGGTCTTGGAGGTGGTCTTGTGATCTATAATTGATGCCCTAAGACGCTCTGTGACATCTGATCTGATCCTCTGCATTATCAACATGACGTTTTATAGCGACACCACTTGACTTGCAGTGACCTTATTATCTGTGAGGTCCCTTCCGCTGATCATTCTCTCTGTATTGTTTAATGTTCCATTGCTGCAGCACATACTTACCGTGATATTGCTCCCTTCTATGCTTGGTGTTTTGACACTAATAAAAAAAAAAAAGGGAGGTCCTTTGTGCATTTAAGGAAGTGATACTAGCGGCGGCCTCACATACTAGCGGCGGCCTCACAGCCGTCACAGCGCCGGTGCCGCCACCCGTACACAACGGGGGCTGGCCCTGTATATGTTTGTTTGTCCGGGATATTGTGCTGCTCCTGATGAGTCCATATGTTTATGGTGAAACGCGTAGAGCCTGGCACAGTGGTGTGAGTTACCCATGACATGAATTGCGCTCTGATTTGACAAAAGTCACAGCCAGGGGGACTCCTTGTTATTAGGCAGTGTGGGGTGAATGCCCAGAGACTCAAGGCGCACCACCAATCATATGCAACAAGGATTATTCCCCTAGGGCTTTTTGGTCTGGATTGGGTCAGTGAATAGAGCTATATATAGGTGGATGGACAGGGTAGTTACCCTGTAGGCTCTTCACTGGTATATTCCAGTACCTCAAACAATTTTAACCTTATTTAGTAGGTCGTGACATTTCCCAGGACTCCACCATAAAATAAACCGGTGGCTGGGGAATGCACTTCCTATAGGTCCAAACATAGGACCTAGGGCCATTACTTGTTTTCCCCTTATTATTTTAACATGAAATAAATAAAGTTTGAGATTTTACTCTTAATTTAGCGTTCCATAGTGTTCAGTGATTTTTATTTATAAAGGGACGTGAACCATTGGTTATACAATTCCGAAAGTTCCTACTTGGCAATAACCAAAGACCTGGTTCAGGACCTGACTAGAGTGACGGCCATACTGTACTTAATACTAACCAATAGACCCGACAGAAGAACAGATGTGCAGGTTGGGGGACACCTGGGAAATAGTGACCATAAAATAATAACTTTCCAATTGTCGAAATGCAGAATATAAAAGTGAATTCCCCTTTAAAAGTGTCCTGTCTGACCCAGGAAGAAGTACTGGGGCGTCTTAAAAAGATTAAAATAGACAAATCGCCAGGACCGGGTGGCATACACCCACGTATCCTAAGAGAATTAAGTAATGTCATTGCCAGACCCTTATACTTGATATTTAAGGACTCTATACTGACAGGGAGTGTTCCACAGGATTGGCGCATAGCAAATGTGGTGCCAATATTCAAAAAGGGTCCAAAAACAGAGCCCGGGAACTATAGGCCGGTAAGTTTAACATCTGTAGTGGGTAAACTGTTTGAAGGTTTTCTAAGAGATGCTATCTTGGAGTACCTCAATGAAAATAAGCAAATAACTCCATATCAGCATGGCTTCATGAGGGATCGGTCGTGTGAAACCAATTTAATCAGTTTCTATGAGGAGGTAAGTTCTAGACTTGACCGCGGGGAATCAATGGATATCTGGATTTCTCCAAAGCATTTGACACTGTACCACATAAAAGGTTAGTATATAAAATGAGAATGCTTGGCCTTGGAGAAAATGTCTGTATGTGGGTAAGTAAATGGCTCAGTGATAGAAAGCAGAGGGTGGTTATTAATGGTACATACTCAGATTGGGTCACTGTAACTAGTGGGGTACCACAGGGGTCAGTATTGGGCCCTATTCTCTTCAATATATTTATTAATGATCTTGTAGAAGGCTTGCACAGTAAAATATCAATTTTTGCAGATGACACTAAACTGTGTAAAGTAATTAACACAGAAGAGGACAGTACACTGCTACAGATGGATCTGGATAGACTGGAGGCTTGGGCAGAGAAGTGGCAGATGAGGTTTAACACTGACAAATGTAAGGTTATGCATATGGGAAGGAATAATGCAAGTCACCAGTACATACTAAATGGTAAAACATTGGGTAACTCTGACATGGAAAAGGACCTAGGAATTTTAGTGAACAGCAAACTAAGCTGCAGAAACCAGTGTCAGACAGCTGCTGCCAAGGCCAATAAGATAATGGGTTGCATCAAAAGGGGCATAGATGCCCGTGATGAGAACATACAAATCAATTTGTTTGCATGAAAATAGCCACAGTCAGCAGGGGCTGAGTTTGCTCTCTTATATATTCTGCACGTCACGTTAAAAAAAAAAACAACCCAAAAAAAAAAACCTTAGTTTTTTTGTTGTTTTATCTCAGTGATACAAATCCATTTCATACAGCTGTGTGGAAACATTCTGTGTGTCAAAGTTCAGCTGTCCAGTCACCACAAACCACAATCCGTATTTTCTATCCAGGTGACCCATACTGTACGTCACGTTATCCAATACTGTCATTTGCTCTCACTTATACAGCTACATTAGAAAAATCTGAGTGCAACATTTTCCTGGGTAACCACCACCAGCATGCGCAGGCATATGAGTGCTAAACACCCTACTCAATGGAACCAAGGCCGTTCACCTCCTGCGGGTCACACCACTGCTCCTTCCCCTGTGTCACTCGCTGCCTCTGCTAGTCAACCCCCTGCCCAGGACCCCGGCACGAGCGCCTCCTGCCGGAAAACCACATCTTCGCCTACACGATCCTCCACAGCATCCACCAATGTGTCCCTGCGCAGCGTTCAGCTGTCTTTACTGCAGACGCTGGAGCACAAGAGGAAATACAGTTCCACCCACACACATGCCCAAGCCCTCAACGTTCACATCTCCAAATTGCTGAGCCTGGAGATGCTTCCCTATAGGCTGGTAGAGACCAAGGCCTTTCGCAACCTCATGGTGGTGGCTGCCCCTCGGTATTCGGTCCCCAGCCGCCACTATTTTTCCCCATGTGCCGTCCCAGCCCTACACCAGCACGTGTCACAGAACATCATCCGTGCCCTGACCAACGCTGTTTCTGAGAAGGTCCACCTAACCATGGACACGTGGACAAGTGCTGCCGGGCAGGGACACTATATATCACTGACGGCACATTGGGTTAACTTGGTGGAGGCTGGGACTGAGTCTGACCCTGGGGCCGCTAATGTACTGCCCACACCGAGGATTGCGGGGCCTACCTCAGTCACGGTCTCTCAGATGTACTATGCCTCCTCCTCCGACCCCTCCTCCACCTCCTCCTCCGAAATTACCATCCGTGGGCACGGCGCCTTCAGTCGGTAGCTCTAGGCGCAGCAGCAGTGCCGCGGCTTAGCGCCAGCAGGCGGTGCTCAAACTGCTGAGCTTAGGTGACAAAAGGCACACCGCCCAAGAACTATTACAGCGCATCACGGCCCAGACCTATCTGTGGCTGGCACCGCTGAACCTCAAGCCAGGCATGGTTGTGTGTGACAACGGGCGTAAACTGGTGGTGGCTCTGCAACTCGGCAGACTGACACATGTGCCATGCCTGGCCCATGTGTTCAATCTCATAGTTCAGCGGTTCCTCAAGACATACCCCAATCTGTCTGATTTGCTCACCAAGGTGCGCCGCATCTGCGCGCATTTCCGCAAGTCGACCACAGATGCTGCCACTCTCAGGGCAGCGCAGTGCCGCTTACAACTGCCCGCTCACCGACTGTTGTGCGACGTGCCCACAAGATGGAATTTGACATTAAACATGTTATCCAGAGTTTACCAGCAGCGCAGAGCGATTGTAGACTGCCAGATGTCAACTTCCACCAGAACTGGTAGTCAGGTCAGTCAGATTCCTCAAGTCTACAATGAGGAGTGGACGTCGATGTCTGATATCTGCAAGGTGTTGACCAACTTTGAGGAGTCAACACAGATGGTCAGCGGCGATGCCGTCATTATCAGCCTCACCATCCCGCTGCTTTGCCTGTTGAAAAACTCACTGCTCAGCATGAAGTCGGAAGCTTTGCGCTTGTCACAAGAGACGGTGGAGGAAGATACGTTGCTTGATAGCCATAGCACCCTCCGGTCTGTTTCTCAGCGCGTATCGGAGGAGGGGGATGAGGATGAGGAGGAGGAGAATGTTGGCGAGACAGAAGAGGGTACCAATGCTCCTTCTTAACTCTTGAGCGTGTATGGGCTGAAGAGGAGGAGGAGGAAATGGAGAGTCAGGCCAGTGAGGAGAGGGAATTCTTGCGTGTTGGGACTCTGGCGCACATGGCAGACTTCATGTTAGGCTGCCTATCCCGTGACCCTCGCGTTAGAAGAATTTTTTCAAACACCGATTACTGGGTGTTCACTCTCCTGGACCCACTGTACAAGCAGAATCTTTCTACTCTCATCCCTGTAGAGGAAAGGAGTATGAGAGTGAATCAATATCAACAGGCCCTGGTGCACAAGCTGAAACAATCCTTCCCATCTGACACCGCTAGCGGCAGAGGGCATGGTTCTGTTAGCCAAGTAGCGGGGGAGAGGAGGCGAGCAGGCAGCTTGTCCAGCACTGGCAGGGGAACGCTCTCCAAGGCCTTTGCCAGTTTTATGTCACCCCAGCAAGACACTGTCACCTGTCCCCAGTCTAGGCAGAGTAAGGGTGAGCTTTACAGAAAGATGGTGAGGGAGTACCTAGCTGACCATACCAACATCCTGCGTGATCACTCTGCTCCATACAACTACTGGGTTTCAAAGCTGGACACGTGGCCTGAACTGGCGCTGTGCGCCTTGGAGGTGCTGGCCTGCCCTGCCGCTAGCGTGTTGTCAGAGCGGGTATTCAGTGCAGCTGGTGGCGTCATCTCCGATAAGTGTATACGCCTGACAACTGACAGCACTGACAGGCTGACGCTTATTAAAATGAACAAAGCCTGGATTTCACCGGAATTCAAATCTCCTCCGGGGAAAAGCAGCTAAAGATTAACATTACTTATGTATCCGATTCCTCTTTTCTACTCTCCTACTCCTCCTCCTCCTTGTCGTCTTTGCCTAACGCTGACCCAAAACGCAATTTTTTAGAGGGCCAACTGGCACTCTTTTACGATAATTTTTCCGGAGGGGCCCCCTACAGGCCCTCTCTCCAAACAATTTTTCCGGAGGGCCACCTACAGGCCCTCTCTCTAAACAATTTTTACGGAGGGCCCACTACAGGCCCTCTCTCCAAACAATTTTTCCGGAGGGCCACCTACAGGCCCTCTCTCTAAACAATTTTTCCGGAGGGCCACCTACAGGCCCTCTCTCTAAACAATTTTTCCGGAAGGCCCCCTACAGGCCCTCTCTCTAAACAATTTTTCTGGAGGGCCACCTACAGGCCCTCTCTCCAAACAATTTTTCCGCAGTCAACTACAGACACTGTAAAACAATGTTTCAGGAGCATCAAACAGACAGTCCAAAACAATTTTTCAGGAGGCACAAGTACCGACATTTAAAAAATTTTTTTTTGCTGAGGGTCGACTTTATGCACTCCGAAAAGAAAAAAATTTTGGGAGGCTCAACAAAAGCCATTTCACTGCATTCTCAGTCGGACAAAGTCATTGGTGGTGTCAGGCTAAATTTTTGGGTGCTTCACCAGCTACCTCATCTAACTTGGTCACTTGTTGGTGTCACCGCCATTCTGTGTCAGGCTTATGCCTGCATCGTGTGGCTGGGGATAGGAGAGCAGTGCCAGCATGGGCATGGGTGATGGGCCTTCGTTGCAACTAGTTGGGTGCTTCCCTAACATGTGATGGGCATGTGCCTCGCCTTTCTTGGTCTGGGTGAGCACAGTTGCTATGAGGGTAACCACCAGGCTGTTGCAGGAGAATTTGGGGTAATGGTGGGATTAGGCAGCCTCAGATGCATCCATGCATGCTGCCCCTGCTGTTTCCTGTCCATTTCCGTGGTGTTTCCATCATTTTCTGAGGTTTCCAGGTTTTCACTCAGCCTTCCCTAGGCAGAGCCTTGGTCCCCTGCAAAAAATGCTCGAGTCTCCCATTGACTTCAATGGGGTTCGTTATTCGAAACGAGCACCCGAGCATCGGGAAAAGTTCATCTCGAATAACGAGCACACGAGCATTTTAGTGCTCGCTCATCTCTAGTTAGTATATAAAATGAGAATGCTTGGACTGGGAGAAAATGTCTGTATGAGGGTAGGTAACTGGTTCAGTGGTAGAAAACAGAGGATGGTTATTAACGGTACACACTCAGATTGGGTCACCGTCACTAGTGGGGTAGCAGAGGGGTCAGTATTAGGCCCTATTCTCTTCAATATATTTATTAATGATCTTGTAGAAGGTTTGTACAATAAAATATCATTTTTTGCAGTTGACACTAAACTGTGTAAAGTAATTAACATGGAAGAGGGCAGTAGACTGCTACAGAGGGATCTGACAATGTTGGAGACTTGGGAAGAGAAGTGGCAGATGAGGTTTAACACTGACAAATGTAAGGTTATGCACATGGGAAGTAAAAATACATGTCACCAGTACATACTACATGGTAAAACACTGGGCAACACTGACATGGAAAACGACTAAGGAATTTTAGTGGACAACAAACTAAACAGTAGAGACCAGGGTCAGGAAGCTGCTGCCAAGGCCAATAAGACAGGAATGACATACCGCCTGTGCAGCCAGTTCGGCTGCACAG
The DNA here is from genome assembly GCA_900303285.1 of Rhinella marina. Classification (NCBI taxonomy): domain Eukaryota; kingdom Metazoa; phylum Chordata; class Amphibia; order Anura; family Bufonidae; genus Rhinella; species Rhinella marina. The sequence goes on along the minus strand of ONZH01017353.1, from coordinate 23,569 downwards.
GTGCCCAGTGTGGGAGGGGGGCCCTTTCGGTCCGGAGGCAGGAGTGGATATGAGCGCTTCCACTGTTGAAGCGCTCATCTCTGTACTCATATCTATCGCTGTTCTCAGGACAGCTATACAGATGAGTGGTGTGGAGGAGCAGAGGAGAGGCGTCTCCCCTGCCCATTCCTCTGATAGGCTACAAGCCTAGTGCCTGTAGCCTATCAGAGGCCGGTGCAGGTGGCACATGAAGTCATCGCACCGCCTGAGCCGTACAGCGCAGGACACAGGCTGGAAGAGGCCTGCATCGCATCGCTGAGAGTGTCATAGAGCTAAGTATAAGTGTTTATTTTTTTCATCAATTATAGCCTATTGTGGCAAAAAGATTGTGTATACTGGCACAATATGGGGGCACTATGGGGCCCCTATATACTGGCACATTATGGGGGCACTATGGGGGCCCTATATACTGGCAAATTATGGGGGGCACTATGGGGGCCCCTATATACTGGCACAATGTGGGGGGCACTATGGGGGCGCCTACATCCTCTCACATTATGAGGGGCACTATGGGGGCCCCTATATACTGGCACAATATGGGGGCACTATGGGGCCCCCTATATACTGGCACATTATGGGGAGGCACTATGGGCCCCCTATATACTGGCACATTATGGGGGCACTATGGGGGCCCCTATATACTGGCCCATTATGGGGGGCATTATGGGGAAGAGGGCAAGCACTATGGGAACCCTATATACTGGCAAATTATGAGGGGGCACTATGGGGGCCCTATATACTAGCACATTATGGTGGGCACTATGGAGAAGAGGGGAAGCACTATGGGGGCCCTATATACTGGCACTCATTATGGGGGAGCACTATGGAGAAGTAGGGGGGAGCACTATGGGGACATCTACTGGGGGCCCTATATACTGGAACAAATTATGGGGGGCACTATGGAGAAGTGGGGGAAAAGAGCACTATGGGGGCATTATATAGGGGCATTTAATACTGGCACACATTTTGACGGGGAAGGGGGAGAGGAGCATTATTGGGGCATCTATGTGGGACAGTCTATAGGGGCATTTTATACTGGAACATTATGGAGGACACTATGGGGACAGGGGAGGAGCACTATGGGTGCATCTTCTGGGGATACTATATAGTAGTTTTTTATACTGGCACAAATTATAGGGGCACTATGGGCACCTAAGCTCAACTGTGGGTACTAAATGTTTGTTGTAGTGGCACACAGTATGGGTCATTGGAACACATGAGGGCACTCTGGGGACATACTGGGGGCACTAAGAGGTGTTTTGTTTTTTACTGACTCACAATGGGGCATTTTTTGTACTGGCACACATTATAAGGAGTCGTTTTTCTATGGTCACACATTATAAAGAGAATTATTACTACCAGGGGCATTATTACAACTGGGGGACTATGGGAGCATTATTACTTTTGGGACACAATTACTGTTGGGGGCACTGTAGGAGCAATTACTGTTGGGGAAACCTGGCACAGTATCAGCTTAGCATAGTTATTTTTAGGGGACATTAGTGTCAGGGGCACTATTTGCTGGGAGCAGTTATTTTTTAGAGCATTGTGTTCCAATAATTATTGAAGAGGGCACTATCTGTGTGTAACTAGTATTTTCAGGGAGTTTATCTGTTTCTGCAGTATAGTTTTGGAGAGCACAGTGTCTCAGTATTGGGGGTGCATGATGGGATGTTGAGAAGGTGGGAGGATGATGGAAAAGTAGAAAACTAAGGTGTCAAACTTTGCAGAGATGAGAGAAGGCTGAAAGAAATCATCATGGCGGTCTGGTCTGAAAGGAGAAGATTAGGACAGAGAACATCTACATCAAAGGAGGTGTCACTGGATGTAAGAGGTATGTGGTGCTGTATTAGGCTACTTTTACACCTAAGTTAGTGATTCTGGCAGGCTGTTCCAGCAGAGAACTGTCTGCTGGAATTCACCGGCTCCGGCACTGCCAGAGGCAGAATGCCCACCGGCCCATAAACTACAATGGGATATGAAAGAGATCCGGCCACAATCTGGCAAAAATGCAGAGAATCAGCGGGACACAAACCGCTGTATGCCTGAGTTTGTGTACGGCCAATTCTTTGCATTTTCTGACAGATCAGGTGGCCGAATCATAATGCAGCAGGTTTTAAAGTAGCCTTACACTGTATATTTTGTATTGCTGTATATAATATTAGGATGGAATAGGTTAGGTTGAGAATTTGGCATGGGGGGCCCAGGCACATTCTTTGCACAGGGGCCCTCTGCTGTCTGTGTCCACCCTTGCAATAAGATAATGGGTTGCATCAAAAGGGGCATATATGCGCATGATGAGAACATAGTCCTGCCACTTTACAAATCACTAGTCAGACCACATATGGAGTACTGTGTACTGTTCTGGGATACTGTGAATAAGATAGACATAGTAGAGCTGGAGAGGTTCAGAGGAGGGCAACTAAAGTAATAACTGGAATGGGTGGACTATGGTACCCATAAAAATGATCAAAATTAGGGTTATTCAGTTTAGAAAAAAAGACGACTGAGGAGAGATTTAATAACCATGTATAAATATATCAGTGGTCAGTAGAGAGATCTCTCCCATCATCTATTTATCCCCAGGACTGTTATGAGGGGACATCCTCTGTTTATAAAGGAAAAAAGGTTTCTACATAAACATAGAAGAGGATTCTTTATGGTAAGAGTAGTGAGAATATGGAACTCTGGAGGGTAATAATATTACAGGTTATAGTTACTAGAGATGGGTTGTTGATCCAGGAAGTTATTCTGAATGCCTGACTGTACTTTTTTCCCATAAAATGAGAAAAAATTGGCTTCTACCTCACAAGGGTTTCTTGCCTGCCTCTGGATCATTTTGCAGGATAACAGGCTGAACCGAATGGACAGATGTCTTTTTTCAAACCTTACATTTTTTAATGTTAAATTTGTATTCTATTTTGACTGAATCAAATCTGACAGCCCGTTTGTCTGAATCAGACCCAAAATGAAGTCATGGCATAAATAAATATTTTTGTTTAGCAGGAGCAAGACAGGCCTGCTTAACACTCAGGGCAGGGGTTTCAAACCCACCACCACCATGTTCCAAATTTCCTTCTTTCTCTACCCCTCATCTCTACCCTGGTTTACAAATGCAAAATGAAGCACCATTTGAAATCTATACATCCACTCTGTACGTCTCCAGTGTCATAGGTAGGCATACAAAAAGTTATTGCACGTTCCATTACATGCCAACGTCCCCTAAGTAGAGAATATGGTGCCTCAAGTAAATCTGCCTCTTGTTTGCCAATAGCTTATCATGACCACCATTTAGCGGATTTACACAATGGATAACATGGAATTATAGAGCATATTCTCCCTGTAAAGACTCCTTGAATTCGCAGACCTAAGTATTCATGAAATATGTTATGTTAGCTATTGAAATAAATCTCTGATTTACATTTTATGGCAGTTACTAGGCTTAAGCTAATGGAGCTTCAGATCATAGATCCAAAGTCAATTCGTTCAAAAACTTTGTTTTTAAAGCTGTTTCCATACGTCATTAAAATGTATTGGCGCCCTGTAGTCAGGCAAAATTTCAGTGAACTAGTACCGTATTCCTATCTGCGTATATAAAAACATTTTCAAATGGGAATCTGAAGTGGGCTTTGGTACTGGCTGGTACCTTGGTACCAAAGCCAACATCAGATTCCTATTTTAAAAAAGTTTTTAAATACACAGATAGGAATACCGTACTAATTCACCAAAGTCACATGCGACTTCGAGAGATACGAAGTTTGCTTACACAGACCCAATACATTTTAATGCTGTACGGAAACAGCATTAAAAACTAATCTATGATCCGAAGCTCAATTCGATGAAACCTAGCAGTTACATTATCTATTCTTTTTCCATATTAATAATTGTCATAAAATTGAATCAAATACTTGTCACTAAAGATTTATACAAAATATCTCTTGCAAATGCTAATCAGTAAATTTGTCTATATTGTATAATACGAAGAGCAGAGATTTCAGTGAACACCCAAGCTAAAAAGGATTGAAGTGGAAGACGCTGTGCAGACATTAGTGCCCCATGATTAGTATGCACAAAGCACAATCCAGAAATCTCTGTGTTTTTGTTTTCCTTAATTATTCTAATTACAATGAAAATCTTTGAATCCAGCTGCTTGGTTTTACAGAGGCTAATACACAATGAATATTCCAGCATCAAGACACCAGAATATGAACACCCACTCAAATTTGTCACCAAGGTGCGACCACAGACAACATAACTACCAATAAGGTTATTATGTTCTCTTGAAAGAATAATAATATGTTTCAAGAGGGCATATTAAATCACTTGTAAAGTATTGATTTCAATCTGTAGTAAAGGAAGTGAAACAACATGGGCACTGTGATTTAATTCTGATCTATTATACCTATTCCTGTGCACCGGCAATTTACAACTATACATGAGATCATCAATTATATAACAGGGTTTTGTTTTTTCTATCAAAGTTGCTACTTCCTGGAGTTTTACAGTCACTCAGTGCAAGCGGCTTTTAATACTTTCTTGCCTTTATTATGTCGTTTACATTAATTGTTCTAGCTAGTCTATGAATGACTGACATTTATTACGAATGACTTTGCTGTTTTTTTTCATATTCTCCTCCATTGTGCAATGAATGAGCAACATAAGCAACAATACACCTAAGAGCCTGTTCACACCTGTTTTGGATATTTGTCCACACAGAGGAAAAAAAAGAGAACTATGCAACAAGAATGAATTTACCCATTCTTCTTAGAGATTCTGATTGGCAAAGCCATGGGTTATCTCCACCCTGTTTAGCTGCATTGAATGGGACTAATCTTCATGTATGTTCGCTGGCACATGCGTTGAGCATCCATGGCAGTAACACATCTGTCAGCCTCCTATTTCATGGATCCTATTGTAAATAAACATTAGCATATGTCATAGGCAAATCTGAAAGGAGTGAACATACCCTAAGAAACCTGACTAAAAAATCTCCTGATGTATATGCCAATAGGCCAATAAACCTTTGTGGGTACAGGTATGCCAAAAGAGAGTCCTTTACCATGTGTTTGGATATGTATCTCACATTATATTTTTTATAGCAGACATAAGCATTTGTGTAGGCATGCAGTTGTATACATCTGCCTACAGTATCTGCTAGAGTACACCCCTCACATTTTTGTAAATATTGTATTATATTTTTTCCTGGGACAACACGGAAGATATGACACTGTGATACAATGTAAAGTAGTCAGTGCACAGCTTGTACAACAGTGTAAATTTGGTGTACCCTCAAAATAACTCAACACACAGACATTAATGACTAAACCCCTGGCAACAAAAGTGAGTACACCCCTTATTGAAAATAAACAAATTGTGCCCAATTAGCCATTTTCCCTCCCCAATGTCATGTGACTCATTAGTGTTATGAGGTCTCAGGTGTGAATGGGGAGCAGGTGTGTTAAATTTTGTGTTAGCGCTCTCACACTCTCTCATATTGGTCACTGGAAGTTCAACATGGAAATTCATGGTAAAGAATTCTCTGAAGATCTGAAAAAAAGAATTGTTGCTCTACTTAAAGATGGTCTAGGCTATAGCAAGATTGCCAACACCGTGAAACTGAGCTGCATCACGGTGGCCAAGACCATACAGCGGTTTAACAAAACAGGCTCCTCTCAGAACATGCTCAGCGCCATATCCAGAGGTTGTTTTTTGAAAATAGACGTATAAGTGCTGCAAGCATTGCTGCAGAGGTTAAAGGGGTGAGGGGTCCGCCTGTCAGTACTCAGACCATACACTGCATACTGCATCATAATAAGTGATTGAAATAACCAAATGACTGAAGTGTAAGCTCAGCCTTACAGGTCAATGTTAGCATTAGCTCTAATTTATTGGCATGGACTTAACCGTGCAGTGGCCCAAGATTCAAGTACTGGCCCCATGAAAGTGGGGAGGGTGTCAGCAGAAAGACTGTATTCACATCACTGTTTATTTTTCCATTATTCTGATCTGTCAGTAGAACAGCCCAAAAACAGAGGATCCTGTAGTTTGAGCATCCAGCTTCAAACTGTCAGTATTTTGTCAGCATTTGATCAGTATTGGTAAGGCAAAAACAGGAGTGGGTCAAAACAGAGATAACCTGTGATGGAAATATTTGCATGTCTTCTATGTTTTGGACTCACTCCTGCTTTTGGCTTTCAAATCATGAGTTTTGGCCATTTGCGTCTGAAATCGTTTTTATTCAGATGGAAAAGAAGTCCTGTATGCAGGATTTTATGGCCTCTATCACACGGTCAGTATTTGGTCAGTTTTTTTTGCATCAGTATTTGATCAGTATTAGTAAGGCAAAACAGGAGTGGGTCCAAAACAGAGATAACGTGATAGAAATATTTTCATGTCTTCTGTGTATTGGACCCACTCCTGCTTTTGGCTTCCAAATTATGATCAAATCCTAATGCTAAAAACTAACCATGTGATAGAGGCCTTATGAATGGTCAAACAACAGGACACCTTTTTTCGTTATTTTTCTGTACTTCTGACGGATCAGAAGAACAGAAAACAGTGACACCAACGCGGCTAAACAGGGAAACTAGTGGCCCTGTGACAGACTGGTGATGGTGAAAACAGCATGAAGAGTCACAATAGTGACCCCAGAGCAGAGTGGTGAGGGGGGCAACATCAGGGCAGGTACAGCAAAAGATGGTTGAAGATCACAGTAGGAGCAGATGGCCGAAGAGGCAGTAGTTGTGTGGCATCAGGCGGTTGACAGCATCAGAACAGTGCCAGCAGCACGTGGGCAGAAGTAATGGGCCATTTTTCACAATGTCCCGGGGTGGCAGCATGCTATAGTCAGATAATTACTAGCAGAATGATCTAGTCTTTTGTATCAGGCACTGGTGTCTGGAAATCCAGGTTGATCCACGCCGGATTCTTTTATAAAGGCCAGTCTCTCAATATTTTGTTGAAAGGCGAGTTCTCTTTGGGGTAACTATGCCACCTGCCACACTAAACACTCACTCTGATGCCACAGTAGTGGCTGAGCAGGAAAGCTTGCCCAGGACAAACTCGTCATTAAAGACTCAAGACCAAAGTTGCTGCTGATGGAGCTGGTGCTGCTCCTGCTACCCCACCCCCTTCCAGCAGTCATGGCAGCGGAGTGTGAGCTCAGAGGTTCCCCCTGGTCAGACCTTCATAATGATGGGCGATGGGAAACATAGGCAGTGACCAACCGACTACAAAGGATGTCTTGATAGTAGTTGAGTTTTTCATTCCTCTCAGAATGTATAAAAAAGGCCCCCATTTTGGACCAGTAGCGAGGGTCTAACATTGTGTAGAGTCAGTAGTCATTCCTCTGCCGAATGGTAATAATATGGCTGTCACTACGTAAACAACTCAGCATGTATCTGGCCCTTTGCACAAGGGACTCTGAGGCACTCCCTGCTTCCATCTCCATTGCATACTGCCACGGTCTGTCGGGTTCATCTGCATTGTCTTTGTCATTGCCCTCTAGCTCCTTCTGGTCCTCCTGCTCCTCTCCTGTCGCTTGGGCAGATAAACCACCTAGGTCTGTATAGAATTCCTAGGCATTTATGTCCTCCTACTGTGCCAGTTCAGCTTTCACAGGGCTCAGGTGGTCGTAAGATGTAGGTGCCTTGTCTTCTGTTTCCTCTCCAGTCAAATTTATCAGCGAGGAGACAGCCATGATTCGATTTCTTGGTTGATGACGAGGAGCAGTTCCTCCCCAATGTGACTCCGTTCACCCAAGCTGACCAGATGCAAAAGCGCGTGACAATGCATGCTGTGCACAGGTGGTATGCTGGAAGGCCACTCTGAACTGTTCCTACAGTGGAGGCTGAGGACAAGGTGGAGGAAGAGGAGGCAGAGGAGGACATTGGTGCAGAAATGTCAAGATTACAACTCTGGTGTGCATGGGCCAGAACCACATTTACCCAGTGAGCTGTAAAGGACATATATTATCCTTGACCATAGTTACAGCTCCACACAATAGCGCTGGTATGAACTGTACCAGATGCCAACAGGCTCAAAGACTGGCCCACCTTCTGCTCAACATACGTCTGCAGGGCTGGTACAGCTTTTTTAGAGAAGTAATGATGGCCTGGGTCTCTCCACCTTGGGTGGGAAAAAGCCAGCAGTTCTCTAAAATGTTCAGAGTCCACGATATGTAAAGGGAGGGACTGTAGTACCACCAACTTGGCCAGGTGCCAGCTTCTGCATCGTTGGATGAGTGCACACATACAGTTATCTCTTTTTAACCACCTCGGTGATCGATTTCTGGCTAAACACATGACAAGGAGTAGGAGCATCAGGAGCAAGAGATGAAGGGAAGGAATGACAGGAAGGAATATGGAGCAGGGGGCTTAGAAGGTGACATGTGGACCATAGATGAATTCAGATGAGCATTTCACTGGCCTGGTACATGAGAACCTGATTCTCACAGAGTTAATTACCACTGATAGCTTATTATGTACATAGTCAGTGGCAGAGATGGGGGCAGGGGCGGACTTGGAACTTAAGGTGGCCCTGTGGAAAAAAAACCTAAAAGTGGCCCCATGTTGTAGGTGGGTCCAAATTGACAAAAGGTGGGGTGGCAAGTAGGCGGGGTTAGCAGTACAACAGTACAGCACAAAATACTGACCCAGCAGAACCAAATTTCACAGTGCAGCACAATATTTTGTTCAAGAAGCTGCCCCTCAGTGCTGGCCATCAATAGTTGCAACATTCTGTTCTCCTTGTGTTACCAAATACTATTGACTTCTCTGGACAATGCGGTCACATCTTTGTATCGCCCAAACATCACTGAGTGACAACTTCCAGTTTTAGCAGAATTGTCAGAACATTCCTAGGGAACAGGAGTTGCCACAATTAAGTAGCATGCTACCATTCAGATTTTTTCACTGCATGCGAACAGGATTGAGGAAACCCATATGGGAGGCGATTGCACATGGATCTGATGCAGATTTGTGAATAGATTCCATGCAGATATCTGTGCAAATCCTCAAGGTGTGAACTTAGCCTAAGACTACAAAGTAAGGGTAGATTCACATCACCGTTTTGTTTTCCGTTTTTCTTATCAGAAGAATACAAAACAAAAAAAAAAAAAAAAAAAACAGATCCTTTATTTTGAGCATCCATTATGCTCATTTGCATCTGTTTTAGCCTTTTCCAGTTGAGGTCCGTTATTGTAGACGTGAGAAAAAGTCCTCCATAAAGGATATTTTCTTTTGTCTAAAATAACAGATCTCAAAGGAAAAAGGCAAAACGGATGCTAAATTAGCATAATAGATGCTCACAATAAAGGATATTTTTTTCACTTTTTCTAACTGATCAGAAGAATGGAAAGTGATGTCATCCTGGCCTAAGTTAGTAAATGTTAGGCTCCATTCACACGTCCTGTTTTTCTTTCCTGATCCGATCCGCATCCGATCCGCAAATTATGCGGATAGGATGCGGATCCATTCATTTCAATGGGTCCTGAAAAAATGCGGACAGCACTCCGTATACTGTCCGCATCCGTTGTTCCGTTCCGTTATGCGGATCCGCAAATAAGATAGAGCTTGTCCTACTTTTGTCCGCATATGCGGTCCGTGGTGCCATTATAATCAATGGGTCCGCAAAAAATGCGGACGATATGCGGAATGCATCAATATGTCATCCGCATATCATCCGCAATTGCGGATCTGTTTCCACGAAATAGAAAGAAATACCCTACCAACATATATTCCTCCTTCCTTTTTTTGCGGAAAAACGGAATGGATGTGGATGTACAGTTGGTAAAAACGGAAGTTTTTTGCGGAAACACGGATCCGCAAAAAACGGACTGAAAATCTGGAAAAGAAAAATACGGACGTGTGAATGAAGTCTTAAAGTGTACCTAAACCTTCACATAAGCTTTATTAAAACCTATTAAAAACTAATGTGATTAAAAGAATTCTTGCAATATAGTTTGATATATATAGATATATATTTTTTTACTTTTCCATGCAACATAAGCACCTAAAATTCAGGTAGCTATTGAGCTTTGCAATCTGTACTCTCTTATAGCACTGACATGTTGCTGCTCCTGCCTGTACCTGCCCCACTCTCCTAAAACTCTCCTAAAACCTGGCATACGTGGGCTATTTCAGTTGTTAGTTGTTCAGTTCAGAGTAGGCACAGGCAGGATAAGTGATGTGCTAAGCAAGCTCCTGTCCTTCGCTCACTCCGCTCTGCTCAAACCCTGCGTACCACATCGGTCCAGGCTTTTAGCAAAGTGGAGCTCAGCGAGCACTTATCATACCATTTCCCGCTCTGCTAAAGCCTGAAATAGCCCATGTATGCCAGGTTTTAGGATAGTGGGGCAGGTACAGCCCCAGTGGATGTTGTACTTCCTTACACCACTGACATTTCAGCGGTGTAAGGAAGTACAGATTGCTAAGCACAATAGACACCTCAACTATTTCTCATGGAAAAGTATAAAAAAAATTTAAAAAAAGTAAAAATTCTTTCTTTCCATAACATTTAGAATAGGTTTTAATAAAAATGTATGTGAAGATGTACATACACTTTATTAATACATAGTCACAATGAATCACAATAGGTGCAGCCTTTAGTCTTGAGGCAACACAACTTCCATATAATGTAAAGCAGAAGGTGATGTTAGGGAGTCTCACCTATACAGAGCTGGGTGACATAGTTATAGGCCAAGTAGGACCAGAATACTATTATGAAGGCCACTGGAATCCAGTCCAGGCATGTCCTATACACCTTCTCTTCACACAGCCAGGGCCTCTTCATCAGGGTTGCCAACCTTCCTTTCAAATTTTTCTGGACAACTGAACCACAATTTACGGACGGCCCAAAATTTTTACGGACATAATAAACCACACCCCTTTTTTAGAGAACACGCCCCCTTCCACGCCCCAGAATAAAGAGGATTGTTCAGTATTTGAAAATAAAATATGGCATATGGAAAATAAATCAACAATTTTCAGCTGTTACATCCCTGCCATTCTAGTCTGAGTGCTTTGTTTATATGGCTGCAGTGATGATGCCTGTGACACACTGGACTTTCTGGCATCATTGCTGCTGCCATGTAAACAAAGACTGACAGGCATGTAATGGGCAAGTGTGCACATCTGTCATAGTGCTGGTGATGTGCACACTGATGTGCAGGTGTATGGCATGTGACCGCTGCAGCCAGTTCTCAGCATTAGATCACTGATTGGCTGCAGCAGTAACATACTATATACCGGCAAGTCCTTGCTGAAGAAATAGGTGACACATATTTGGATGGACATTACATTCACCAATACCAAACATACAAGATGACACATTAACACATACCTCTTAAATCCAGTGACGTCTCCCTGATGTAGATGTTCTCTTTTCTCATCTTCTCTATTTGGCCCAGACCGCCATGACGGGTTCTTTCAGCCACATCTTCTCTCTGCAGAGTTTGCCACAAAGACACCTTAGATTACCCACTTTTCTGTTATCCTGCTGCTACCTAAAATACTGTGCCCACTGTGCTCCCCAATGTCCCCAAATACTATACTGTAGATGTAACAGTGCCATATAGTTACATTGCTCCCCAAAGTCCCACTGATATTAATAATTCTCTCCCAGAGTGCCCTCATTAGTAATAGTGCCCCAATAGTGACAATGCTCCACGAGTAGCCCTTTTAGCAGTAGTGCCCTCTATATTGTACTAATAATAGTAACACCCGCAATAGTACCACTGGAAGTAGTAATAATTCCCCATAATAGAAATCATTTTTCCCATAGTGCCTCCAGTAGTGCTACCAGAAATAATAAGGAACCGCTGTAATGGTCCCAGTAATTATAATACCTCTTATAGTGCCCCCAGTAGCTTAAACGGTCCACTCTAGTGCCCCCAGGAGCTTAAATTGTTCCATCTAGTGCCTCCAGTAGTTTAGGTAGCCTCCTATACTAACCCCAGTAGTTTAGATAGCTCCATGTAGTGCCCCAGTAGTTTAGATAGCCCCCTGTAGATCAGATAATCCTTGTAGTGCCACGGTAGTTTAGACAGCCCCCTGTAGTTCATTTAGCCCCCATAGTGCCTCCAGAAGTTAGATAGCCCACTTTACTTCGGATAGTGCCCTAAGTAGATTAGATAGCCCCATGTAGTGACCCAGTAGTTTAGATAGCCCCATTGAGTGCCCCCAGTAGTTTAGATAGCCCCCTTTAGTACAGATAGCCCCCATAGTGCCTCCAGATGTTAGATAGCCAACTTTATTTCAGATAGTGCCCTAAGTACATTAGATTGCCCCATGTAGTGACCCAGTAGTTTAGATAGCCCCATTGAGTGCCCCCAGTAGTTTAGATATCCCCCTTTAGTACAGATAGCCCCCATAGTGCCTCCAGAAGTTAGATAGCCCACTTTACTTCAGATAGTGTCCTAAGTAGATTAGATAGCCCCGTGTAGTGACCCAGTAGTTTAGATAGCCCCATTGAGTGCCCCCAGTAGTTTAGATAGCCCCATTGAGTGCCCCCAGTAGTTTAGATAGCCCCTGTAGTTCAGGAAGTCCCCATAGTGCCCCCAGACATTAGATAGCCCCCTTTAGTACAAATAGCCCCCATATAGTGCCCCAGTAGTGAAATAAAAACAAAAATGATATACTTACCTGATTCCTTAACACAGTTCTCAATGCCACACTGTAACTCTGTCCCGGCGCGGGCGGCGCGCCGCATGATGATGTCATCACGTCTGTACATTCGTGGTGATGTCATCACAGAGCGAGATGCCTGTGCCGGGCCCAGGACAGAGGTACTGTGTAACATTAGGCTGCAGGCTGACCTGCCTGTGGCCTATTGTACATCGCAGGCAAAGCCTGCATGGATCCACAGTATTCACGGCAAATGTGCCGTGAATACTGTAGTAGATTCATGGACAGGCTTTTTTTTTGCCGGATGCTGCGGATGGCAGAAAAAAACACCCTGTTTTTACGGACTGCACGTGAATCTACGGACGGTTGGCAACCATGCTCTTCATGAGCAGGGGTAGGTCAGCTCTCATTCCTGCTATCTAGTGCCCACAGCCCAGGCAATGCAGGAGCCGTGCTGTGAGTGTGCTTGTGTCCAGGCCCCGCCCCTTCTCCTCCCCCTCCTGCTCCCATAACAAGGTTGCAGCAGCCTCTGTGCTTAGGCACAGCAGAGCTGCCGGTGGCCAGCGATCTGTACTAAACACATTGCTGCAGCTCCTATGGGTTTAGTCTCACTTCAAACATGGTGACTTTCCATTACAGTACTGCAGGGCTGGAAGCCAGCCCCTTCTCTGCACTACACATCGATGGCCACGCTATCAGTATGATAATAAGGTCAGGTTGGGGCGGCCCATAGCATAGAAAACTCCATCGGCCCACCGGGAAGTTTCCCAGTGACTTACATTGCCAATCCGCCCCTTAAAGTTAACACAGGAGGTGGTGCACAAAAGTCTTGAAAAATGGCACTAACAAGATATGTATGAATCTACCCAAACAATATCTGAAATTAGGTTGTAGTTGGTTCATCGCATGTTAAGGTCTCCTTGTATGACTAATAAACAGTAGAAATAACAGTGAAATAAAGCTTTAGTAAAAAAAATGCTTTTCAACTTTAAAAAAATGAAAAGATCTGTATAATTATCACATAATTTATCCCACATCATAAGAAAAAGTACCAGAATGGCAGATTTTTGCACAAAAGCACAAAAAAAAACAGAAAAAAGAGCGATCAAAGAGTGTTATGTACCAAAAAATAGTAGCAATGAAAACTACATATATACTGTATATACTATGTATACATATATATAATGAAAAAAATTATTTGTTGATTAAAGAACACTACCTTTGAACTACATCTGTGGTAGAGATCAGAGAATCTATTCGCCGCTTCGTAGATTCGAAACGAATCTTGGAAATTTTCCGCTGCAAAGCGAATCCGGATTTTTTGATTCGCTTCATCAGATTCGAAAATGTTCTTAAAGCTTTCTACGCATTCGCTACGTACTTGTCCAATAAATTGAATGCGTACAAATTCAGTTAATTAGCAAACTTTGTTCGTTATTCGTGCGCCATAAAGCCCAGGAAGAAGGAGGTCACCTGACCTAGTGGGAAGGGTTTTCTCTGATTGGCTCAGGCTCGGTAAGCCAGTGACACATCAGTTGTGCTGCGACTGCTGAGACGAACAGAAGCACTGTTTGTGAAGTTCTGAGAGACAGAGAACTGTTTTGTTAAAATTGGGCTGTAATTGTTCTGGGAATCCATATTACACATATCAGGGATACTGCAGGGCCAGTGCTAGTAGTTAATCAGGCAGGGAGAGAGACAGGGAGAGAGACAAAGACCAGCTGAAGAGCCACAGTCAAGTGAAAAATGTCTGGCATGGAAAAGCAAAAGGGTTCCAGCCAGACCTCGAGCTCCTAAAAAAAAAGGAGAAGGTGGCACAGGGCAGCAGTGCCAAAGGACCTGTAGCTGGAGCTTCTACTTGTAGAATTCGCAATAGTTGGCCACTGTTCCACCAGGCTAACCCACCAAGGCGCAAAATTGTAGTGGAGGAGAAAGTGGATGAGGTAGTGGAGTGGTTGGCACACTCATCTCAATCACAGCCGGATGATCTGCTGTCATCTGCTGATATAGTATCATGTAGCCAGTGGTCAGACTCAGAGCTTTCCTCCTGCTCCACCATTCCGCTCCAGCAAAGCCCGTCATTTTCGTACGCAATTTGTACGCTCATGCGTACGTGTTCACTTAAGTTGCGTACCTTTAACAACTGTACGTTCGTTATTAGTGCGCGAATGTTCGCAAAACACTACATAATAACGTATGATTTGTACGCAGCTTGGCCGAATAGATTCGTACGAGGTACGAATCTTTTGAAAAGTTTGACGAATATTCGGCGAGGCGAATTTTAGGGCGGCCAGAGGTCCAGTTTTAGGCCGGACAGTCCGACTTTCAAACTCCCTGTCCTCCATACGGCGCAGAGCCTGGATGGACACAGGGATGTCCTTTTGAACAGCTCACTCTCAGACAGCAGCACTGTGCAGTCTGAGCATGAGCTGCAGGGAGAAAGTCACCCTCCCTCCCACCCCTGCATCTGACAGAAGTTGATTTTTACCTTCATTTTTTCAATCCCTGTCGACTTTTCAAAATCATGACACACCTGCAAGAGCTTCCACCTTGAAAGAGCAACATAAAACCAAAGAATCAAGGTAAGAAAGCTCAGTGCCTCATACTCTAAAAAAGACCCCAAGCCTTCCTTTTCCATTTCTTCATTCCCAAAAGAGGCAACCTTCAGAAATCCCAACAAGAGGCCTAGAGCAGGGCATCTCAAATGATAAACAAAATTGTATTTTTTTTTTACCTATCTGGTAACTTGTTTTGTAAAATGAATCCGTCCAGGCTCTCACAAACGGATCCGTCATGATAATACAACCATCTGCATCCGTTCTGAACGGATCCGTTTGTATTATCTTTTACATAGCAAAGACGGATCCGTCTTGAACTCCACTGAAAGTCAATGGAGGACGGATCCGTTTTCTATTGTGTCAGACACAATTTCTATTTGCATCAGTTTCTTCATGCGGACACCAAAACGCAGCAAGCAGCGTTTTAGTGTCCGCCTCCAAAACGGAATGGAGACTGAACTGAAGCAAACTGATGCATTCTGAACGGATCCTTTTCCATTCTGAATGCATTAGGACAAAACTGATCAGTTCAGGACCGTTTGTGAGAGCCTGTGACGGATCTCACAAACGGATCCTGCAAACGCAAGTGTGAAAGTAGCCTTACACATGGGGGCATCCAGGCAGTGTGAAACCAACCTCCAAGAAGCCCATGAAGCACCTTACCTGCCCCACTTTATTACCTTCTATACTCCCTTTCTCCTCCCACTTTTGTTTAGTTTCTTTTGGTATAACTTTAGTTTACTCCAGGCCTTGCCCAAAATGTTCCTATCTGTTGCTTGTCCTTGAAAATTACTTCTCAGCTGCACATTTTTTAAATTATTAAAAAAACATTTAATTTGTTGAACAAAAATTACAATTTATTAGAAGTATCTTTTATCTCTTGTAAACAAGAAGTGTTTCATTTATTTTGGCAGTAGGTGAAAATAAAACTAAAATAGATTTCCAAATAAATGCTTTGGGCTGCAATAAAACCTTCAACCCACTTGTTTTTGCTGTTACCTAGCAAAGAAATCATTTGTAGGTCTGAAACATGTTTTTCCTACCATTTTTTGAAGATTTATTGTTCCTGCTTTAACCCCATTGAGCTGTAAACCATTTTCATTTTTTTCACTTTTGTTTATATCTTCTTGCTATCCAGTGGCCATGTTGTTTTACTTTTCTATGCACATATCCATATGAGGACTTAACTTCACCATTTAATTTCAAACAACAAATCATGTATTGAAAAACAGGAAAATGTGTTTCCATGATTTTGTTGGGGTTTGCTTTTACAATGCTCACTGTTCACTAAAACTTATATGTTACCTTTATTCTGTGGGTCAGTAAGATTACAGCAAAACCAAATTTATATGCTTTTTCTTATGCTTGATACCTTTTAAAAAATAAAACACTTGCTTTGCATTGCCATGTTCTGACACCCATAACATTTTTACTGTTCCATGTACAGAGCTGTGTTAGGATTTGCTTTTTGGCAGAACAAGCTATAGTTCTTTTATTTTATTTTGTACCATCTTGGGATTCACATGTATGTCGGTCACTTTATATTCATCTTTTTTTTAGGGGGCGAGGTAACCAAAACAGCAATTCAGGCATTTTGATTTTCTTTTGTATTACAGCATTCAGGATAAATACTTGTATACCTTAATAGTTCAGACATTTTTTCAGACAATTACGTTAATTTATTTGTTTAGTTTTACATGTAAAACTTATAGTCCTTTTTTAAATAAAAAAGAATAATTAAAATTTTATTGTTAGTCCACTCTGGGAACATGTGATTATTCCATTGTTTATACCATAGATTTGTAATACTATAGTATTGCAGTGTAATGGGATTGTGAGGTCTTCCTATTAAGCCCTGCCACAGGTTTATAATATGCCATCAACAGAGCTGACCTTAGGTTACATGAAACCCTGTGCGCGAAGTCTTTTTGCTGCCCCCCTCCCCAATATATACAACCATTGCGGTATTAAATACACTAAATTAGTAGCATCAGTTTTAAAATGTAACTTAATTTTATGGAGAAAACAATGCACAGCTAATGCTTAAATGGGTTGTCTCATCTGGCACATTGATAGAATATGCCATAGATGTCTGATGGTGTAAGTCCCACTTCTGGGAACCACTCCTATCTCAAGAACAGGACCTTGAAGGGAATGCAGAGCAAGCCAAACATTTGTAGCCACCCATCCATTCAATGCTGTGGGACTTCCGAATATCGCTGAGCACTGTCTCATAGCAGTGAATGGCGAGGATGTTGTGCATGTGCAGTAGTAGTAGTGTTTTACAATTCTCATTACATAAATACAGCACCAGAATCAAGCAGAGTATGTAAATCCAGAACCAAACTTTTTATTTATAAATACAGCACAAGCACAGTAGATAAAATTAACACCAGAACCAAACTCATTACATAAATACACTAGAAACACGCTCAATACATAAATACATTAGAAGTAAGCTCATTACATAAATACATTAGAAACAAGCTCATTACATGAATACATCAGCAAGACCAAGCACAGTACATACATATAGCAACAGAACCAAACTCAGTACATAAATACCTTGCCAGAATTAAGTTCATAACATAAATACAGCACTAGAACCAAGCAGAGTACATAAATACCCCCCGAATACAGTCATGTCACATACTATGCACCCTGAAAACAAAAGCACAACGCACACACAGAACTTTTAATGGCAGTGTCCCTATAGATAGTGCCACACAATCTATGCCCCATGTATATATAGCTTCATGCTCTGTGCCCCTGTAAGTTCCATTGTGCATACTGTATATAGTGTCAGGATCTTTGACCTCTTTATATGGTGCCAGGATCTGTGTTCCTTTTATATTATAAATCTTTCCGTATGCCCCTTATGGTGTCTCATGCTCTGTGTCCCCCTATAGTGCCTCATACACTGTACCCACTCATAGAGCCTTATGCTCTGTGCCCCTATAGTGCCTCGTACTCTGTGCCCACTTGTAGTGCCTTATGCTCTGTGCCCCCTATAGTTCCTCATGCTCTGTGCTTTCCTATAGTGCCTCGTGTTCTGTGCTCCCTAGAGTGCCTTATGCTCTGCGCTCCCTTACAGCGTCTCATTCTTTGTAAGAATGCCCTGATAGTATTCTCACAATTATGCCCCCTTAGTGTGCTCTTTACACTAAAATGCCCCCATAGTAACCCAATAACAGTAAAATGCACCCATAGAACCCCTACACAGTAGTTGTGCCTCCTTATTTTCCCCGTAGTTATGCTCCCTTTGTACATCTTTCACAGTAGAATGCTCCCTTTGTGGCCCCATACAGTAAAATTCCCCCATAGTACCACATCACAGTAGATATGCCCCGTGAGTGCCCATTTCACAATAGAATATGCTCTTAGTGCCCCCACGCAGAAGGTATACCCCCTTAGTGCCATCACACAGTAGTTATGCCCCCTTAGTGTCCCCACATGGTCAAATGCCTGCATTATGCCCCCACACATTAGTGCTGTCCCCTTAGTGTTAATAAAAGAAAAAAGTAATAATCAACTAGTCCCATTTCCATGCTAAATAGCAGCAGGTGCAACATGGTGACATCATTGCACCAGTTAAACTAAGAGTGCACAAGCTGATTTCCTGGCTGGGGAATAATCTTCAGCCTCACGCTCTCTAATCTCCTAGTTTAGCAGGTGCGATGGTGTTACAGAGCAGAGGTCGGTGGGTGGTGGAGCAGGGAGTAGATGGTTCCCTGCTTCAACATAATATTTAACTGTATCTATTTCATAAGAGACCAGATACAGTTGAAATAGGAATATACTCAGGTCTGGGACAAGGTGTTTTGATGCCCTAGGCAGATTGGGTCCATGACACCCCCTTTGTAAAATTTATTAAAAAGTTCCATTTTAAAACATTTTACAAAGTGCAGACATACAATACTAAAGTATTTAATCCAGTCAAACAATTGATGTTTCTCTACTGGAGTCATGCATTTTTTTCTTCCCCATTCACCCCAGACTGTCATGAAAAGTTATCCCAAAGTCTCTTTGGCCAGTGGTGTAGCAATAGGGGCTTAAGAAGTAGCAGTCGCATCTGGGTCTGTTGGCCCAAGCACCCCTCTGCCATATAGCAAGAGATCAGTATCATAATCATACCTTGGGGACCTGCTACATATTTTGCAGAACATCATAAAACACACCTCGGTTGCTGCAGAACCTCATAATACATACCTCAGCTGCTGCAGAACCTCATATTACACATCTCAGCTACTGCAGAACTTTATAATACACACCTCAGCTGCTACAGAAGATCATAAAACACATCTCAACTGCTGCAGAACCTCAGAATACATACCTTAGCTGCTGGCGAACCTCATAATAAACATCTCAGCTGCTGCAGAACCTCATAATACATTGCTCAGTTCCTACAGAACACATAACTGTAAAATTCAAATCTGAAAGAAACCTGTGTCTACTTCGTTTGACTACATATGTCTGAATAACAATATAAATTGAAAGGCATCAGCGTCATATTTGTTTTGCACTAACAGTCTCCAAGAAGAAATTGAGATGCAAAATGTGGCTTAAAGCGATGGTAATATGGCTGTAATTTTTCATCAAAGTTTCACTTTGAAATAAGCATTTTGAGGTTGAGTACAAAGGAGTAGACAAAGAATGTACTGTAATCATGGTACTGTACATATGACAGCTTCTGCTTTATAGAAAGGCTGCAGATAAGAGGCAATGGAATATTTTAATATTTGCTTCTTTGCTTTTTCAGAAAGTGGCTCATAGCTGTGAATATGCAAGATAATGTGAGTCCTGAGAGTATATTTCTGAAGATCTCAAGTGCAGACCTGAAAGGTATAGTGTAGACATCAGGGTACATTTGACAATTAGATATGTAGCTATGTCAGAAGCAAGTCTAAACCTATGTGCCTCCCATATGCAGTGTAATTGCCACTTCCACTGTCAGGAAGTTTTCAGGAGGGAAAACAGTGCTAGAATTTGTCTTGTTTTCATTAACATTTTTTCAGTAGGTCATTTGACGAGTTAGAATCGGGATTACATATAGGTATAACAGCCAGGTGCCTATAGGCAGCCCTGAGGGAAGGGAAGATTTAGATATGGAAATATACTGGAGAACTATGCATTTGCATCTAAGCAATCATACTGTATGTACCCATTCATTAAAGGGTTTTTCTGGGATTTTAATATTGATCACCTATCCTCAGGAGAGTTCATGAATATCAGATCGGTGGGGGTCTGACACCCGTCATCCCCACCAATCAGCTGGTTGAAGGGAGGGCTGTGCTCAGTGTGAGCGCAATCTTACCTTGTTTGTTTATCTGCTCGGTGTCAACAACACAGCAGGTGTAACTAAAAGCCATTTCAATGGAATGGCTCATTCCTATTCACGTGTACAGGAAGGAGCCATCCCATTGAAATGAATGGGGCGGCTTGTGGTTACACCTGCTCACCACTGTGCTGTCGAAGGTGAGCAGGTAAATAAACAAGGGAAGGCTGTGCTTGCGCAGAGCGAGACCTTCCATTCAACCAGTTGATCGGCGGTGATGTTGGACCCCCACCAACCAGATATTGATGATCTATCCTATAGCTCATGGGAATTTATTCATATGCCAGTCTTTTAAAAAAAAACATGTTGGAGAAAGATGCAACAAATTTATTAAGAGTCACTAGCCTCTTACAAATAACTTTGTTTCATGTTCTGGCTGACCAGAAAGGCCAATATACACCAGCGATGAGCTGGCACAGATTTGAGCTATATTTATGCCAGTTTCTGATGGAAATTGTAGTAAATTTGCCAGGACATGGAGGTCACATCCTCCTGTTAAGCCATACCCACTGAACTTCCACTTTGTGATATAAATAGGTACACAGCAAGTAATAAAATATCCCTCCTACATGTGCTAGTCCTGAGAACGATAGAGATATTGCCCTTATAAGAAACAGGAGCTGTCAACCTTCAATTAAGAAACTTAAATGTAATCTTTAGTAATAGAAATATCAAAAATGATCAAAAAGTCACCAATAAAAATGTTTGTAGGCAAGCATACAACATTATCTATATCCTACTGTAAAAGCTACTTGTAGTAGCATAGTTACCAACAATTAATCCCAAAGAGCAGAACATCTCCTATCATCGCGGCCTAGCGTGCATATGTTCTCAATAGGGAGAATGGAGTAAGCCATGCCAGACACCTCTGCTATGGTTTATCTTACTTGAGAACTTAAAAATCAACATGTCTGAACCCACATTTACCAACATCTGTCATGGGGTTAGAGTCGAGACACCACCATACATATTAGGTGGTCAGCATAGTAGATGGGTCCATCTGCCATTCTAATCACATTATGGAGGGGAAATCACATTAAGTTTTGGCTTTACTTCATCCGTCATACGACAACACTGCACAAACAACTCTGTATGACATGACGGTGGTATTGGTTAATTCTTGCTCGCCCCTTCACACTTATCTGAACCCAGATGCCACCCTACCTAAATAAAAAGCAAACCTAAACTCTTCTACCCCACCAACCCAATAAAGACACAAACACCAGATTGGATTAATATCAGCCACAGCACCCACTTTATTTTCCATATCCATAACCTTATTTAAAAAAATAACATAAATATTCCCATTAACCCATATGCAAAGGCATATGAACAATACCCATTCCCCATATGCATAACATATAACATAAACATACAGGAGGAGGTCCTTGAAGCCCCAATGATATCACCCCATCCGGGGTAGGCCATCTTGCCCCAAGCCGATGAGCGCCAGCTCGGAGGCACCACTGATGGCCCCTTAACACCACCAGTACCAACCACCAACCATGGGAGTCCAGCCCCAACCGTGGAGCCCTCCCCTCATTGCTACCAGACCTTTTCTCCAACTCCAAGGACCTCCCCCCGCCACAAACGAGCAGACTTAACCCCCTTAAGACTGCGCGTCCCTCCATACACCCAACACTGTCTCAATCACTTCTTGCAGGGCCAGACATCACATGTCAATGCCAACCGCATTGAGATGTACACCATCTTCCCACCAATACTCCCCAAGGCTTTTTCTAACTCCATATGCCTGACCACCACTGCCCTGTTCCGTGACATAAAACGTCCTATTGCCCAATTTACTTTTATGTGGGCCCTATTCACTGCCTCAACTGACCGAGCTCCACACCAAACCTTATGGGGGACTATGTCAGACCATATGGTCACCAACTTAGGGAACAAAGCCCATAACCTGAGCATATCGAACTTAATATCTCTCACCAGTTCCCTAAAAGGCTGCACCCCCAAGTCATTTCCCCCCACATGCAAAACTAAAATATCTGGCGCTTCGTCCAACCTGACAAACTAGTGAAACTCAGGTAAAATCCAGCCCCAAAACATACCCCTGCGCCCCAGCCACCGCCTCCGATCGGCCCAGCTGTTGACTATCAAGGCCGTACCGATGCCCGCAAAGCTCCCCAAAAAACATAAGAACGTCCCAGGATCCAAACTAGTGCTGGTTATGCGTCTGCAAGAAAAGAAAGAGAAACCAAGGAGCAAAAAACGCAACTATGCTACCCAAATTAACAAAACAATGCTCTCACACCACCCTACACTCTGTCAGGTCTAACATAGGACCTGAACCTTATCGACTCCCAACGCCCGATCCTTTTGATAACATCATCACCCAACCCCCATCTTGCAGCCTCTGTTGCCGCCCCTATCCTAAATGAGTGGCTAGCATACCCAAAACTCCCAACCCCCAAACGATCTAAACATCTCCGAAATATTGCCGTAAACTGAAAGCAGGATAGACATGACACGTCCGCATGCCTTAACAACAGCAAAACCTTCCTCTTTCTTTCCAACCCGTATTTCTTCAAACACCGTACCAGACACATTAATCAACCAGGAATCGCATACAAAACAACCATGCATCCCTTCTACATCCGTCTTTGACCGGCGGATGCGGAACTCAATCCTATCCGTAAATAAATGTCTTCTGCAAGCAACCCTCCAACTCACCGGATCAGAGAAGAAACAAGCTCCCCCAACCGCAAAGTCCCAGAAAACACCAAACAAAATGCTGACCGAAACAAACGTGTTTCCCAAGGCGAACTACAGACCCCCAATACTTGCTCCCCTAAATCTAACAACAAGGCAAAACAAACCGGTCTCCTCCAATCATCTTCTGCTCGCAACCGCCGCCAACCCTTGAGAGTGTGACTAACCAAAAAAGACTTGGTAAAGTAAGTCATCTTGCGCAACTTAAAACCGAAGGCTAGTCCTGCCACATACCTATTTACCTTGGACACCGTCACCCTTCTTCCCTGCAATAACCCAAGAAAAGC
>ONZH01017352.1:0-20842 GCA_900303285.1 Rhinella marina | reverse complement strand
TAGTCTATTTCATCTACAATTTTTGTGTGTCGTTGCAGAGAGAAATTCACCCTCCCTCCCCTGCAGCTGATTTTTTTCAATCCCCGTTGCCTGCGGAGTGGGAGTGACCAGTGTTGGGGGCGTGGCTTAGCAAGATGCTTCGAACAGTTGTAGTCTGAAATTAGTCTATTTCATCTAAAATTTTGGGTGTCGTTGCAGAGAGAAATTGACCCTCCCACCCCTGCAGCAAACAGAAGTTTATTTTTCCCTTCATTTTTTCAATCCCCGTTGGCTGCGGAGTGGGAGGGGGCGTGACCTGACAAAGTTGGGGGCGTGGCTTAGCAAGACGCTTCGAACAGTTGTAGTCTATAATTAGTCTATTTTATCTAAAAATTTTGTATGTCGTTGCAGAGAGAAATTCACCCTCCCACCCCTGCAGCAAACAGAAGATTATTTTTACCTTAATTTTTTTTAATCCCCGTTGACTCAGCAGTGGGAGAGGGCGTGACCCCGAGTCGGGGGCTAGGATTAGCAAGACGCTTCCTCTTGGGTGTATTTAATCTATTTCATTTAATGTTTCTGTGTGTCGTTGCAGAAAGAAAGTCAAACTCCCTCCCATCCCTTCAGCTGACAGAAGTTGATTTTTACCTTTATTCTTTCAATCCCTGTTGGCTGCAGAGTGGGAGGGGGCGTGGCCTTACAGAGTCGGGGGCGTGGCTTAGCAAAGTGATTCACATAGGTGCATTTAATCTATTTCATTTAATGTTTCTGTGTTATTTCATTTAATGTTTCTGTGTGTCCTTGTAGAATGGCTGCGGAGTGAGAGGGGGCATGGCCTGACAGAGTTGGGGCGTGGCTTAGCAAGACGCTTCGAACGGTTGTAGTCTATAATTAGTCTATTTCATCTAAAATTTTTGTGTGTCGTTGCAGAGAGAAATTCACCCTCCCACCCCTGCATCAAACAGAAGTTTATTTTTACCTTCATTTTTTCTCTCCCCATTGGCTTCGGAGTGAGTCGGGGGCGTGGATTAGCAAGACGCTTCACATGGGTGGATTTAATCTATTTTATTTAATGTTTGTGTGTGTTGTTGGAGAAAGAAAGTCAACCTCCCACCCATCCCTGCAGCTGACAGAAGTTGATTTTTACCTTTATTTTTTTCAATCTCTGTTGGCTGTGGATTGAAAGGTGGTGTGGCCTGACGGAGTCGGGGGTGTGGCTTAGTGAGACCTGGGGCGGGGGTTTTAAGTACTTCTTTTAGGGTGGCCTGAATTAAAGGTCAATACCATGCTTATTTATGAGGCCACGGAATGGACAGCAGTGGAGGAAAACATCTTTTATTACTACTGAACTGTAGTAATAAAAAAAAACATAAGTTATATTTATGGTAACCGGAATACATTTAACAGTGTCAGTAAATAGAAATGGATGAGCTCCTCAGCTGCTGATAATTACCTGGTTGTTATGGAAACCTGCCCTTCCTGTGTGTGCCTTTGCAGAGAATGGCAGTTGGAGTTTAAAACCAAAGTTCCCAGTTGTAATGTTGGCTAATGGAGATCATATTTTGGGAATATCTCAGGAACGGTATGTCCTAGAGAGATGAGACCTGGTCTAAAACCTTCCCGGACACCTGATGTACCTGTGTGCCGAATTTGGTGAAAATCGGTCCAGTAGTTTGGTCGCGCATAGAGAACAGATGGACGGATGGACAGAGACAGAAAGACAGAAACTCATTTTTATAATATTAAGAGATAATAACTTACTATATTGAGAAAAGTGTTTTGTTTTTTGTTTTGTTTTTTTTTTTTTTGCTAAAACTTATTACTGGTTTATTCACAGACATAGTATATGATTATAAAGAAACCAGTAATATTTATTAGCTTCCTAAATATAGTAAAGACAGAGACTTTTCTTATGGGATATATGTGGAAGAAAAAAAAATGCAATGTTTTACCTAAGATTCAAACCTGGAATCTCTACATACAAAACCAATAACTTACCCACTAAGCTATAGCATCACCTCATACTGGTTCATGG
Organism: Rhinella marina; assembly: GCA_900303285.1. Classification (NCBI taxonomy): domain Eukaryota; kingdom Metazoa; phylum Chordata; class Amphibia; order Anura; family Bufonidae; genus Rhinella; species Rhinella marina. The sequence continues at coordinate 18,828 of ONZH01017352.1, read as the reverse complement.
TGTTTTTATGCTTATAAGGCAACACACATTACTGGTGTCTGTATAATCATATATTGTGCCTGCGAATAAAGCAGTGATATGTGTATTAGCTTTCTGAGCAGATCTCAGTGTGGGGCAGCTACAGTATAGTGTATGTGATATTTACATGCTAGCGCACAGCTCCTAAACAAAGCTCTGCCCTCAGCCAGCTGTCTAGCCCTGTCAGTCAAGGGGAGGGGGCGTGTGCAGAGCACAGGGGGTATTACAGAGCAGTGCTCAGAATATTCAGCCCCACCTCTGAGTGCTCATATTGCTCATTTGCATATGAATAAAAACGCTGATTTCTCTACAGCTATTTATCATACAGACAAAAGAAAGGTACAATTTTAATCAGATAAGCTCTACTAGCCAATATGCCTGGTTTAATGGGGTGGATCCTGGTGACAGAGCCTCTTTAACCACTTCCCGTCCGCCCGTTGACTATAAATGTCTGGGAAGTGGTTATCTATCTCTGAATGGACGTTTCTGAACGTCCATTCAGAGATAGCAGCTGCACACTAATCGTGCAGCTGCACAGTGGGGTACCTGCTGTCAGTGACAGCAGGGTACCCCAAAGAGAAGGCAGGGACTGTTCCCAGAGGTCCCTGCCTTGTAGGTCACTGTATACACAGCGCTCACCGAGCGCTGTGTATACAGAGCAGGAAGCGCAATAGCTATTGCGCTTCCTGTTCCGGCCCGGAGGTCACGTGATCGCCAGGGCCGGGAGCGTGCAGGAGCTGCCGGGTCTCTCATAGACCCAATCAGCCCTGCACTGAGGCTGTACAGCATAGTATTATGCTGTACAGCCTCTCTGGGGATATATTTCCCCTGTAAATGGGGCTACTATGTCAGCCCAAGTTACAGGAGAAATCAAGTGTACAAAATAAATAAATAAATAAGTGAAGTTAAATGTCCCCCTGAGGTCTTGTATGACCTTATGGGGGACACAAAGTGTAAAATAAAAAATAAAAAATAAAAAAAAATAGAGTATATTAAAAAAAATAATAATTTTCCCCCAAATATGTCATTAAAAAAATGTGACAAATAAAAATAAATAAATAAGATAGGCATATTTGGTATCACCGCGTCCGAAACGACCGGCTCTATAAAAATATCACATGATCTACCCCATCAAGTGAACTGCGTAAAAAAATCTAATAAAAATTATGCCAAAACAGCTTTTTTTTTGACGCATCACCTACCAAAAAACATAATATCAAACAATCAAAAAGTCATATGCATCCCAAAATGGTAGCAATAAAAACGTCACCTCATCCCGCAAAAAATGAGCCCCCACACAAGATTATAGCCCAAAAAATGAAAAAAAAATGGCTTTTAAAAAATTGCAACACAAAAACATGATTTTTCTTCTAAAAATGCTCTTATTGTGTAAAACGTAAAAAAATAAATAAAAAATAGACATATTTGGTATCGTTGCGTCCGTAACAACTGGCTCTACAAAAATATCACATGATCTACCCCATCAAGTGAACGGTCTTAAAAAAAATATAGAAAAATGCCCCTAAACTGCTTTTTTTTTTTTTTAGTTAACCTCCCAAAAATTAGGTTAAAAAGTGATCAGAAAGCCGTATGTACCCCAAAATGGTGCCAATAAAACGTACAGCTTGTCCCGCAAAAAATAAGACCTCACGCAGCTCAGTCCACAAAAAATATTGAGTTTTGTTTTGTTGTTAACCCTTGATGTGTTACAGATAAAAAACTGATTAAAATGGAAAATCTGCAAAAAAAAGTGAAATTTTGAGATTTCACATCTATTTTGCTTTAATTCCTGTGGAATACTTAAAGGGTTAACAACATTTCTAAAACCAGTTTTGAATAGTTTGAGGGGTGTAGTTTCTAAAATGGGGTAATTTATGGGTGGTTTCTATTATGTAAGCCCACAAACTGACTTCAGAATTGAACTGGTCCTTAAAAAAGTTGATTTTGCAAATTTGCAAAAATTGCGTCTAAAATTCTAAACCTTCTACTGTCCTAAAAAAATAAAATGACACTACCAAAATGATGCCAACATAAAGTAGACATATGGGGAATGTAAATTAAAAAGGATTTTATTGGGTATCACTATCTGTCTTAAAAGCAGAGAGATTGAAATTTAGAAAACAGTGAATTTTTTCAAATTTTCGTTAACTTTTGGATTTTTTATAAATAAAATGAAAACTTATCGACTCAAATTTACCATTAACTTGAAGTACAATGTGTCACAAGAAAACAATCTCAGAATCGTATCTTCATACTTGCTTCCACTCTGACGCTGTGCTCCCACAAACCAGCAGTAAAATGCACTCACTGGACTCCAGTACTCACTCAGATAATGGAGAGGACTCAAAGAAGAGTCCTCTCAATGCATTTTACTGCTGGTTTGTGGGAGCACAGCGTCGGAATGGAAGTGAGTATGAAGATAAAACTTACATATTCGGATTCAGCATCACTTACACTATACATTGCTTACTCTAGTTCAGGGGATGTTTTGGAGATGACAGGTTCCCTTTAAGGCTACTTTCACACTAGCGTTAGCACGGATCCGGCACCTAAAGGGTGCCGACGGATCCGTGCTAACGCTATACATGTGTGGAGCCGGAGCAGCGCTCCGGCCCACACATGACACACATTAAAACAACACACAGACTACATACAAACAAACATACAGACATACATACAAACATACAGACATACATACATACTCCGGGACGCCGGCAGAACGTCTTCACGCGCCTCCTGCGCGCAGTGATGACGATTCCCCACAGCGCCCTCTGCTGGGCGCAGTGGGGAAACGTCATCGCAGCGTGCAGGAGGCGCGTGAAGACGTTCTGCGGCGTCCCGGGAGTATGTGAGTATGTATGTATGTCTGTATGTTTGTATGTATGTCTGTATGTTTGTTTGTATGTAGTCTGTGTGTATGTATGCCGGATCCGGAATGACCCCCCATTGGAAATCAATGGAGGACAGATCCGGATTACTGGTGTGTCCACACCAAACGGATCCGTCCAGTTCAGGATGTTTTGGAGGATGGACAGGTTCCCTTTAAGTCTTGATTCTCTGATGTGCAGTGTTCTTCAGCTGCGTACTGAAGAAACTACCCAGCAGCAGGACAAATGTTATATAGGAGATGTAGTGCAGATAATGTCGCAATCACCAGCGGTGAAAAAATTACACTGAATGTCACATGTATTTAGGATGCGCAAACGTTATACAGGAGAGGTAGCGCAGGTAATGTTGCGGTCACCAGCGGCGAAAAAATTACACTAAATGTCACAGGTATTTAGGATGTGCAAATGTTATACAGCAGATTTAGCGCAGGTAATGTCGCTGTCAGCATTGTGAAAAAATTACACTGAATGCCACATGTATTTAGGATGCGCAAATGTTATACAGCAGATGTAGGGCAGGTAATGTTGCTGTCACCAGCAGCGAAAAAATTCCACTGAATGTCACAGGTATTTAGGATGCGTCAACCGGTCATCAATATTTTTGAACTAGACAACCCCTTTAACCCCTTCCCGCAATATCACATACATGTACGTGGGGGAATGTGGTGCCTTACCGCATTCCTACGTGCATGTACGTGATAGGTTAAACTGTCCCCGCCCGAGTGATGTGCTGACAGATCAGTAAAGCCAGTACCCTTGGTTTGCTAGGCAACCAGTGATGCTGATGGGAACTAATCACAGTGTTCACCGGCCGGCGATCAATGTGATCCATTACTGCAGACGGACCGATCATAGCTAATTACAACAGTTTAGGGCGGAATATATATGTTCTCCTTCTCTGATCCTCACAATGTCAGGGAAATGACCAGAGAAGGAGCTACTGTTAAAAACGACATACCCCAGAGAATTAACCCCTTCAGTGCTGAATCGCCACTCTTCTGTGCGCCAGTCAGGTAAACAGATCAGTTCTGTGCCTCATATGTCATCAAACTTGTCATCCTGTCATCAGGTTGACAGTCACCTCTGCCTCATCCCCTGCCTCACAAATAATTAACCCCTTCAGTGCTGATTTGCCACTCTTCTGTGCCTGATTTGCCCCAGTCAGTGACACAGATCAGTCCTGTGCCTCATCTGTCTAGAAATCGGTCACTCCAGCCTGTACGTCCATCAAGACACCTGTCACTTCAGCCTCTCCGTCTGTCAAGACACCTGTCACTCCAGCCTGTCTGTCCATCAGAGCACCCACGGATGTCAGCTACAACGTTTTCGTATGACGCTGCTACGGCAGACAGCATTGTTGCACAAGTTAATTCTTCTAATGATTTTCTTCATATTGCACATAGTGAATTCCGGTCCCGTGATTGGGAGAGAGAAAGTAAGAAATTGATTGCCTGTGAGTTACATTCTACGACATTGGCAGAATATTACAAAAATGGAATGATTCTACGTGGTCTTAGAGTCCACCTACGTCCCAATTTATTTCCGAGTAATAAAGAATACTGTGATAAATTTGAGACCATTATCAACAAGTGTTCTCTGGACATAATTGTCTTGAGTATTGAATTCCTACAGAAATCGATTCTTGATTCTCGGGAAAAATTGGCCACGATTGAAAATCAGTTTATTGTTACTACTTCAGCCCAGGAATGGAATGACTTAAAGAAAAAAATGAAAAAACATTGTAGGACTTCCAAAAATACATTGAACAGACCAAGAGGTCTAAATATCTTAGAGATACAGAGGATTATCAACTTAAGAGAATTTATCGCTGGCAATGGCAAGACCCCAAAGGCTCTACTGTTTATTCATCTTATGTAGACTATGATTCATCTTCTTCAGGCAACAGCGAGAGACCAGCTCAGCGACGCCCGACATGTTTTTTTCAGAGGTGAGGTCAGAGATACAGGCGAAGACAACCAGGACCCGCCGGGGAAGAAGCTTCACCCATTCCAAACAGCAACAGTATTCAGACTCGATCCCAAACTCGGATCTGGTAATTAATATTTCTTCTAGAACACTCTCTCCGGCTGAATATTCCCTTTTAGCGAAAGGGCTTTCATTTTGTCCATATAGTATGTTACATTGTTTTTCTTTTGAACAGGAATTGCATAAATTCTATCGCTCATTGCGATTAAAAGTCCATTGTGCAGAGGAGTCCCCTATGTCCAGGGTTACGAATGTGTCTCCTTTGTCGACCACCTATTTAGGCTTAAAAAAGGAAAGTCATTTTATGCCACCTAAAACAAATCATGGAATTGAAGCATTCATAGATGTGGTCGACAGGGAGATACATTCCGTTATCGATCAATGCCGCAGAGGAGCTTTCCCTTTATCCACTAATTTGAGTAGTGTAGAAACACAGGCTCTAAAAAATCTACAAAATGATAAATCTATTATCATAAAACAAGCGGATAAGGGAGGAGCCATTGTAGTGATGGATATGTCTTACTATTTACAAGAAATCCAAAGACAACTTGCAGATACTTCCACTTATCAATTAGTTTCTATTAATCCAACTATACAAATACAGCGACAAATAGAAGTCTTATTGGATAAATATCTTACTAGTGGTACCATTGACCCAGCAACTTCCTCTTTTCTACGCAATGAACATCAGATTAGACCAGTCCTATACATACTTCCAAAAATACATAAGAACCTCTATAAACCACCGGGCCGCCCTATAGTGGCCTCAACTGACTCCATTTTGGCTCCATTATCTATATTTTTGGAAAAGATACTTACTCCTATTGTTAAGGGCACAAAATCGTTTCTGTTGGACACATCAAGTTTTTTACAATTACTACGAACAATTAAATATATTCCTACAAATGCATTATTAATAACCCTCAATGTAACTAGTCTTTACACCTCCATTTCACACACCAAGGGGATTAAGGCGGTGGCAACGTCACTATCTAATACCAATCTTGCACAAATTGAACAACAATTCTGTCTTCAATTGTTAGAATTGGTCTTATATAATAATTTCTTTATGTTTGGAGATGAATACTATGTACAGAGGAAGGGCACCGCGATGGGGGCCAACTTGGCTCCGCCATATGCTAATCTTTTTATGGCGCAATATGAAGAGGACTACATCTACACACATGTATTGTTTCAACAATTCGCATTGGTGTGGCGTAGATATATAGACGATGTCTTCTGCATCTGGACTGGTGACTCTGAGTCGTTCCAGATGTTTTACCAATATCTAAATAATGCCGATACTGACATCCAATTTACGGCTTATGTTGACCCCAACGCGGTGAACTTCCTTGATACTCTTGTCATTAAAGATTCAGATGGGTGCCTGAGTACTGATCTTTATGTTAAGTCCACAGACCGTAATGCACTGTTATTTTATTCTAGTTGTCATCCTTGAAGCACAAAAGACTCCTTGGATAGATCTCAATTCACTAGAGTAAAACGTATAGTAAGTGACCCTAGAGTTAGACAAATTCGCTTAGACGAAATGTCTCAAAAATTTTATAATCGTGGCTATCCAAAACAATTGTTGGATAGGGAACTTACTTCAGCACATTATTCTGAGGGGACCCAAAAAATTCAAACCCAAGGATTCCTTTTGTGGTCACTTATCATCCAATTATTCCAAAAATTCAACAGATTCTAAAAAAACATTGGCCAGTTCTCAATAGAGTTCTAGAGTTTGCTGAACCACTACGGATATGTTATAAACATCCTAAAAACCTCCGCGATTGTTTAATTAGGGCAGATATTGGTCCACTTAAATCACATTCTCGTCAGGCTACTCTCTCAACCCCTAAGCGAGGCACTTTCCCATGTTTGAGTTGTGCCCAATGCACACATGTCATCAAGAGCCACACTTTTACACATCCTTTGACTGGTAAGATCTATTACATTAAAGGTTTTTTTACTTGTGCTACGACCTATGTGGTGTATCTTATTAAATGTCCATGCGTCTCGCATACATTGGTGAGACTTCCCAGTGTGTGCGAGACCGCATAAGTAAGCACAAATCGGACATTAGGTGTAAAAGGGGTGAATTACCGATTCCCCATCATTTCATAACAGCTCACCATAGTATCAGTCAACTTAAATTCCAAGTTATAGAGCATATTCCTTATCCACGTAGGGGAGGCAACCGGAAAGCAATTTTGATGAGACGTGAAGCTTTCTGGATCCATGAACTTAGAACTATGACTCCATTAGTCTTGAACCGTGATTTTGATATTTGTATTTAGATATAACATTCTTAGATGGTACATATCTTAACATTTTGTTTCGTGTCTGTATAGTGCTAACTTACAGGTATACTAATCCTTCACAGTCTTTTCTGTGTTGGTTCACATAGTACTTTTCTTTTTTTCTTAGATTCTTACATTTTTATCTTTTTGGCTACATAGACAGGTAAAGGATTTTTGTGACTAACACAATTTTGGCTTACTAACATATATATTGTCATATGGTATCAGTGATTATGGTGTTTGTACTTGGACTAATGTCTCTAGTAAATAATATTTGGGTTATATCGTAATGATTGCCATATCTGGCTCCTGCGTACATTACCAAGGTCCTGATATTAGATAAAGTATACAATTATCAGTGAAGGGAGTAGCCTTAATGTCTTCAGAAGATACTATTACCAGTGTTGCTCTAATTTATCAGAGTACAAGTTCCCCTATTATATCTATATATGTACCTTGACTCAATAGAGAGATGTGGGCAAAATTTGCCCTGACTCGCTTCTCTTGTCTTCTGCGCATGACTGAAAGTTCCGAATCACGTGACCGGGACCGGAAAGCGCGCGGTTTCCTCTCTTAAAAGGAGCGCTTGCGCTCTATAGCCTTGAAGACGCCATTCCAATGCTCCCACTTTCCACCAACTGTATGTACCATCTATATACTAAATTGAATTATATTCATCTACGTTTGTCTTTTTGCCAATTGCATTGATGTTGTGACAAGTCTAGCTCTAATTCTGTGGTGCCGCTGGCCACAGTCACATATTACAGGGACCCATGGGATCTTGAAATGTTGTATTTGTTACAATTATGCTACGAGTATAAGTCAAGATGAGATGCTCCATATATTTGACAAGACTTATAGCCATGGGAATTATAGTGACTGTTTTCAATATGTCTGGGGCTTTACAGTACCGAATTAGAAGTATAACACATTGATATTTCATAAATAGAGCGTTGATCTATGGAGTCATAATGATATTCTAACTGTGCACTTTGATGTTCTTTCTATCGATTGTATAAAATGTCGCCTACCAGCTATTACTAACTTATATATCCTGTACATCCCTATATTTTATGAGTATTTATGTTCCGTGGTAACTGTATGTCGTTGATTGTATTGTATTATATTTATGTATGTCTGTATATTATTGTAGGCCGTGATCAAGGTCCGGGAGGGACCGAAACGTTGGCCTTTATACATGTGACGATTGTAGATACTAATAAAGAGCGTCCTGTTTATCTACTAACCTTTACGTGTGCCGTGATCAATATATACTACTTTCTGTCCATCAAGACACCTGTCACTCCAGCCTGTCCATCTGTCAAGACACCTGTCACACATTTTCAGCCTCCGGAGGCTTATCGCCAGCCACCTGTGACACCTGTCATTAACTTCCCAATGACTTAGGGAGTTTTTATCCTAAAGGACACAGGATTTTAGTTCGCTGTTCTATAAAGATTAAAAAAGACAAAGAAAAGACAAAAAGAAATTACATTAGTTTATAGGTTAAAATGACTAAACGGCTTTTCACTGCTGAAGAGGCATATGCAGTGCTTTTTTGAGGACACTGACTAACAGTGGAGATGAAGTGACATTTTTAGTTTCATCTTCCTCAAGTGATTTATCTAATGATGAACCACCTCGTAGGAGTCCTAGGGGTAGTGCGCAGTCGCAGCCCCGTACAAGTGACTATTCATTAGGGATGAGCGAACCGAACCGTAACGAACCAGATTCGTTACAAACTTTGCTAAAAGTTCGGTTTGTCACCGAACCGAACTTTTGAAAAGTTCGTAACGAATCTGTTAAAAAAAAAAACGTTAACGCAAAACTGTACTTTTTCACAGAATAGACCAGGATACAAGGGATTATTACTCCTATAATCCCTTGTATCCTGGTTTTCTGTGAAAAAAAAGATGTGTAACGTCACCCCACAGCCCCTGAAGTGTCTGAGCGCGCTGACATCTTGTCAGTGCGTCTCAAGACTTCAGAGAGAGAGGAGCTCCATCTTAGATAGAGAGGGAAAAGATATAGATAGATAGATAATCAAACAAGTAGATAGATACAGGGAGAGATAGAGAAGAAATAGAAAAGGGTTAGTGAGAGAAGCAGGAGAGAGGAAGAGAAAGCTAGATATAGAAGATAAGGTTATAGATAGGGAAAGAGGCTGAGAAAGCAAGAGATAGTTAGAGATAGGGAGAGAAAGTCATATGAATAAAAAAATTGTGAGATCTAGGGAGAGATAGGGTGATAAAAAAAGAAATAGTGAGAGAAAAGAGTCAGGACAGGTAGCATTCCTGTCCCGTGACCAATAGTACACGCTACATGCTGCTGCTCAGCTGGGTGCCGTCAACCCCGTTTAGCCACAACAAAAAAAGTTTTAAAAAAAATCACAAAAAAAAGTAATAAACAAAGTTAAAAAAAAAGTTAAAAGTTATTAAAAAAGTTAAAAAAAGGTTAAAAAAAAGTTAAAAAAAAAATAGTTTAAAAAAGTATAAAAAAAATACATCATTTAATTTTCCCCCACCCAAATAAAAATATGTCCAAGCGTCCTACTTCCAGCACTTCCCAGGCAAGGAGTGCAACAGCAGGCGGTGAGGGTAGGAGAAGTGGCAGCACCAGGCCCGGTGGCAGCCGGGGTAACAGGCGTGGCAGCAGGGTGCAGCTACCCCTGATGGCCACTGGTCAAGTAAGAACCACACAGCCAGCGGTTCTAGATTGGCTTACCCAATCCTCCAGTTCCACCGCCCAAAGCTCCCAAACGAGGAGTCAAGCATCCGCTGGATCATCCGACACTACCTTTACATGGGACAGTCAGCGAGAGTCCTCTGCCCCGTCCCCTGTTATTAGAATGCCACTCACCTTTGGGGCACCTTCTGCCAGGGAACTCCTGGCAAACCTTGATCTGCGCTTGGAGTCTCTACCACTTTTTAGTGAGGAGGAGGAAGTCCACCAAAGTCAGCGGGTGGAACGTAGTGAGACTCCAGAGGAGGTGTTGGCTGTAAGCAGTCAACAGAGCCAGGGAGGGGCATCCAGTGCCACACCTGATATTCTGTCCCAGCCACCGGAGGAAAGTAGCAGTGGTGCCGAGTTTGATGGCGATGTCGCTGATCGGACGTGGCGCCCTCAAGCAGCATCATCCTCATCATCATGGGAGGATATAGAGGTGCCACCGATGCAGCAACATCCCACTGTTTCAAGGAACCGAGGCACAAGAGGGAGGGGTAGAAGCCAAGATACCAGGCAGAGATCACCCTCTCAAAGCCTTGGTCCTGAGTGGGCACCCTCAGGCAGCAGTGGCAGTCAACAGGCAGCAAGACCCCCCGTGGCTGTCAGCAAACCACGGTCCTCTGTCGTCTGGCAGTTCTTCCGCCTGGGGAAAGATAAGCACATCGCTTTGTGCCTGCTGTGCAATGAGAGGGTCAGTCGTGGCAGGGGTGATAATCTCGGGACAACATCCATGCGAAAGCACATGGAAAGGCAACACCAACAGGCCTGGAAGAACCGTGACCCCAATACCACCTCCTGTCCGGATGCACCATACACTGCAGATCCCATCATGTAGCATCCTCTCAGTGGAACTCAGGGCTCGTCAGCCTTAGGTGCCAGCACAGTGTCACTGCCATCTACACCGCTAATGAGGCAGCAATCCGTGACTGAGTCCATAGGCAGACGTCAGGTGTATTCCAGCAGCCATCCCATGGCCCAGAAACTGACCGGACACCTGGTTAAGCTGCTGGTGCTTCAGTCCCTGCCCTTGAACCTCGTGGACTCCCAGCCTTTCAGGGATTTCATGGCGTGTGCGCACCCCAGATGGCGAGTCCCCAGCCGCCACTACATCTCTGGCAAAGCTGTCCCATCACTGCACAGTTATGTGCAGAAAAAGGTGGGCGACTCATTGGGACTCTCGGTGTCCAAGACCGTGCACCTAAAGTCCTGATGTCTGGTCCTCAATTATGGCCAAGGGCAGTACATGTCTGTTACTGCCCATTGGGTCAACATCCTACCAGAAGACCATCAGGAAGTTGGCCCATTCTTGCCACTGTCACCTCCACGGTGCCTTGGGGGGCCAGCAGCAGGAAGCAGAAGTTCTGCCTCCACCACCTTGCAACCATCTGCCGCTTTGACAGCAGTCCAACCTGCCCCGGTGTCTTACCACCGATGTCAGGCCCGGCGCTCTCAGGCTGTCCTCCATTTGGTGAGCCTGGGTGAACGGAGCCACAGTGGGCAGGAGCTCCTCCGGACCATCAGGGAGGAGATCGATCAATGGCTGACCCCACGTCAACTAACGGTGGGAAGTGTGGTAGCAGACAATGGGAGGAACATTGTCTCTGCAGTGCAGCAGGGAGGGCTGAGTCATACACCTTGTATGGCACATGTGATAAACCTCATAGTGCACAGGTTTCTTCGATCATTTCCTGCACTACAAGACCTTCTGAGGATGTCACGCAGTGTGTGCAAACACTTCAGCCACTCCTACACTGCAAGGAACACCCTGCTCAGGATCCAGAGACAGCGCAGTCTGCCCCAAACATCGGCTAATCTGCGACGTGCCAACACGCTGGAATTCTGCCCTCCATATGCTGGACCACCTGTACGAGCAAAGGTCAGCCGTTACAGACTACCTCATGGGGCAATCAGGCAGCTTCACGCCACACTGCGACTTCCAAGTCACACACTGGCAGATGATGCGTGAAGTCTGCCAATTGTTGATCCCTTTTGAGGACGCGACTTTGTTTGTGAGCAGGAATGACTATGGGATCAATGACTTCATCCCACTCGTCCATGTTCTGGAAAGTGCGCTGAAAAGCATCATCAGCGACGATTCCCAGGCCACCACTCCAAGGCTAAACATCGCTTTGAGCCCAGAGATGGATGGCCCCTAATGCCCCCACCATCAATTGTCTATTTGGGGCAGCCTTCAGCGAAATCACTAAGACCTACAAAGATCACATCACATCATGGTGGGAGGTTCAAAGTTTGACTAACTACATCAAGCATGGGATCGTCCCAAGGGGACTACGTATTTTACTAGCCCCTGCCAAAAGGTATAGGACCCCCACCTTGATGAGTAGATGGGAAAAGGAAGCGACTGCTTACTCTAATAAATTTATGCAACTTTTGCTTGAGGAAGAGAAAGCAACCTTGGAGCAGTTAGAACTCAGATTACATGAACAAATTGAGACGACCAAAAAATTTGATCAGGAACCTAAGTTCAATAAAAAGGAGAAACAACTACAGAACACCATTGAGCGGTTTCAGTTTCACTTGAAGAAGAGGAAACACCGGCAATTTGCGAGGGATCTCCAAGAGTTCAGAGAGAATAAGGTGTACGATTTTTTTACAAAGATTAAGACTAGCTGAGACAGAGAGCAAGAGGTGTCCTCCACAGAAAAAGAAGCCTCAGACACAGAGAGGGATAAATCCACTAAAACAAAAAATAGAGGTCGAGGGGGTAGGACCAGGTCTAGAGGAAGAGGTCTGCAGCAGACAGATAGGTCTAACTCCCAACATTTTTTAGACCTGGGGAGTGTATATCCACTCTGTAGCAAAGCTGCTCCCCCCCAATCCTAAATAAAGAGGAAACAACACAGGTCATTAACTTGTCCTCCCGTGTATTAACTATCCCAGAGATTTCAGTTCTTAAACGCGGATTGTCCTTTGTACCCACTACCCATTTTGACCTTTTCACCTGGGTTAAGGATTTAAATCTGTTTGCGCGCAAATTGCGCTGGCATAAGCATTTTCAACTTCAGAAACAAAGGGAAAGCCGTGATTAAGGCATCCCAGCCGAAATCCTTGAGGACTTTAAGGTATTATTTGACCTGAGTAGGGAGGCAACTGGTCTCACAGGGGAGGGGCCTTTTACTTCTCTAAAAAATAGGAGCAGTAAGATGCCTCCTCGGGGAGACATTTCGTGTGTAGACGTATTCTTAAGGAATACGGTGAAGAATCTTGCCCTCTTAAACACGTCGCCCCGATACAACAACTGTAGCCGGCCAGAACGTAGGGCAATTCAGAATCTAGGCAAGGATAGATCCATCAAACACTCTGACAAAGGGGGGAATGTGGTGGTGATGGACGCTTTACAATACAAAAACGTGTCATATGATATTGGATGACAGGGAAAGCTATGAACTTCTCACGAAAGATCCAACTACACAGTATTGTGTGGAACTGAAGAAGATATTGTCTAGAGCCAACAAATTGATCAGCCAAGATGAATATGATTATCTCTGCCCTCTCTATCCGGTCAGACCTACGTTCTACTGCCCACCCAAAATACATAAAGGGGTTTCCCCTCTCAGGGGTCGTCCGATTGTGTCAGGGGTAGGCAGTCTATCGCAACGTGTTGGGATGTATATGGACACAATTTGAAAACCTTTTGTGCAGTGTCTCCCTTCATATATTCGCGATATAGGTGACTTGCTTTTGAGGCTGGTGGGTGTCACAATCGAGGACCACTGGTGGCTGGCCTCGATAGATGTCGAGGCATTATATTCCTCTGTCCCGCACCAGGTGGGCCTACGAGCGGTTGAACACTTCCTCCAGGCCAGGGGTCAGCACCTTGTAGGACACAATAGGTTTGTCCTGGAGTGTCTGGAGTTTGTCCTAACAAGAAATTATTTTACCTTCGATGGCCGCTTCTACACCAGCTCAGTGGCACTGCTATGGGCAGTTCTTGCGCACCATCTTATGCAAATATTCTCCTGGGCTGGTGGGAGGAGACTAAGGTTTTTGGCGATACCCCAATTCAGGGGGTTGATGGTGTTGTCCTCTGGTCTAGCTTCATTGATGACCTATTTGTCATGTGGAGCGGGACCAGAGAGGGCTTTTGTGACCTGGTGAAACGTCTCAATGTGAATGACATTAATCTCAGATTTACATTTGAGATTGAAAGGGATCAATTGCCGTTTCTTGATGTTTGTATCAAAAGATCAGAAACTGGCCTTCTGGATACTACTATCTTTCTTAAATCGACAACAACTAATTCTCTTCTCAGATGGGAGAGTGACCACCCAGTTCCACTCAAGCGAGGCATCCTTACAGGGCAATACCTCCGATTGAGGCGGAATTGTTCAAGTGAACAGGAATTTGTGCAGCAAGCAGGTGATTTGAGAGAGAGATTTCGGGAACGTGGATACCCGGATGCTATCTTGAGAACAGCATGTAAGAAGGCACGTAACCGTGTCTTCAACCCACCAAGACTAGTGAGGACCAGTCGGGCATTATTAGGCTTGTTGGCTCCTGTGGCACTAGATCCGGTGAGGTCAGGGAGATTATCTAAAAAAATTGGGATGTCCTCCTGATGGACCCTGATCTGTGCAAAAGTCTTGGGTCCTAAATCACCTTCAGGCGTGGCAGGAATTTAAGGGCCATTTTGTCCCTGAGAGTGTGCCCAGAACATGGCAGGAGCATTGGACGGTTGGGTGTTATAGATGCGGCCACTGTACCTTCTGTAAGCATCTGTTCACAGGGAAAACATTCAGTGAAGTGTAACCAACCGTACGTTCCCGATATGGGACTTCATAAACTGCTGCTCCACAGGAGTGATTTATCTCATTACCTGTGAGTGTGGCCTCCATTACGTGGGCAAGACCCATAGGGAATTGTGCCGCAGGATCGGGGAGCACATCAGTGATGTATGAAATTAAAAAAGACACCCCCATGGCCTGGCATATTGTGGAGACGCACCATGGTGACCCTTAAAAACTGAAATTTACGGGGATAGAGAAGGTCCCCTACCCACAAAGGGAAGGGGGGAAATTGGGACAAGAGGATCCTCCAAAGGGAATCCTGGTGGATTTTCACATTAAAAACTCCCCCCCCAAGGGTTTAAATGAACAGCTCAATTTTGGTTGCTTCCTCTGACATTTGGGTGGCATTTGAGTGTAATAATATGTATACATATCTTGTTTCTTTGATTTTGACCTTTGTGAGTTCTTCCCATCTATCATGTATATCTGCCTGTAAATGGCGTTCGCCTGTATCTAGGCAGTAGGTTTTCATATAAACTGCCCTGAGCTTGCTGGGGTGGTTTTGCCGTAAATATCTCCATTAGTGGTAATGTATCTGAGACTATAACGCCTTGTATAAGGCATGTCTGTTTAATTACTATGCGCTTTGTGCTCGCTGTTCTTGGGAGGCAGGGAGCGGTGCCTGCAGGACGCAGCGCTTCCCAGGCCGTCCCGTTCCACTCCCATGTTCCATCAAGCACCTGACCTGTGACGTAGTTAACAAACAGGAAGTTGCAGGAGGAGTTGGTGTCCTTGTGGCTATAAGACCGAGGTAGGTCTGTGTCTCACTTGCTGCTAGTCTCACCAGCATAGATAGCTCACTAGCCATGTAATTAGTGGGGCCGGGTTGAATTGACTCAGCTCTGGTGTCCCGTTGTATCCAGCAATATCGCTTTTTATATGTATTTTGGATTTACATCTTATATGAGAGGCCCCATGTCTCCTGATGATACTAGGTCCACAAAATAGATGAAACGTGTCGGGATAGATTTATTGTGGTAGGTATGTCCAGTTTACCCCTAAGGCAGGACATATTAGGGCGTGCAATTCCAGGGTTAGGTTCCTGAGGCTCTGAGGGTTATACCAGGTTCGACTTGTGCTAGGAAGTGAACAACCTGAGATCTGCAGTGTCCTAGGCAGCTATTAAGTGCCTGGACATGGTGTTCTCCATATTCCAGGTGCACATGGACCACAACCTCCACCAGACGGTTACACAACACTCATGTTTTTGTGTTGCATTTTTTTTATAGCCATATTTTTTTTCATTTTTTTGGCTATGGTCTTGTGTGGGGGCTCACTTTTTGCGGGATGAGGTGACATTTTTATTATTACCATTTTGGAGTACATACAACTTTTTGATTGATTGATGTTATGTTTTTTGGAAGGTGAGGCGACCAGAAAAAACTGTTTTGGCATAATATATATATATTTTTTTTTTTTACATGGTTCACGTGATATTTTTATAGAGCCGGTCGTTGCGGATGTGGTGATACCAAAATTTTTTATTTTATTTTTATTTGTAACATTTTTAAATTGACAGAAGTGCTCCAGTCTACCTGCCGTTAAAAACGGGTACCATATGGCCACTCACCCTACCGACTTGCTTGCGCAGTCTCCAGTCTTCATTGAGCAGGCCCTGCCGATGGACCTGCGTTATGCGCGGTGACGTCATCGCTCACATCGTAGGTCCTTTGGCAGGTCCTGTGCGTGAGAGAAGAGACTGCTGCAGCGCGAGCAAGTGGAGAAGGTGAGGTTTTTTGTTTTTTGTTTTTCTTTTGTAGGTAAAACATTTAATTTAAAAAGAAAAATGGGAGAAGAAAAATTAGATTGGATTCAATTTTTACATTTTCTTAAAGATTTTTTTAACATTTAATGTTGCCACTAAAATCCTCATGATTAATCAAATACGGTGGAAGGGGTACGTAGAACTCTGTAGTGGTTTAAAAAGCCCCTAGTGATAGAGGGATATGTATGACCCTCAATTACATCACATAGGGCAGAAACTGTGCTAAAGCTATGTACTGAGTGAACATAGTATGGTTATGTTCACTACTTGCCATGGGTTCCCTTTGTAATAGCACAATTATCTAGGTCTTTACAGTGAATGGTGCATTAGCTGTCACAAGGATTCGTTTCGCACTACTCTGGTCAGAAATATATTGTGCACTAGAGATGAGCGAATCATTCAAAAAATTATTCACCGAACATTCGCCCAACTTTTCCTAAAATTTGTATGTTCGACAAATAGATTCGTTGTATTTGCGTACAAAATCTACGTGATTATGTGCTATTAGCGAACATTCGCTCACTAATAACGAACATTCATTTACAAAATGTCCGCAACTTCTAAGAAGACGTACGCATGAGCGTACAAATAGCTTACGAATCCTCCGCGTACTATTGTCTACGCGATTACTTCAGTGGCTTTTTTTTCTAGAAATTGCAGAAGGGACACCACTAGGAGGGAACACTGAAGCCCGAGAGGTGGCAGAAAATGACGAGGTTTGCTTGAGTGGAATGGTGGAGCAGGACGAGTCTGACCCATGGCTACATATGGACACTGTATCAGCAGATGACAGCAGATCATCCGGCTGAGACTGAGATCAGTGTGCCATCCACTCCACTACCTCATCTACTTTCTCCTCCACTACAATGTTGCGCCTTGGTGGGTTAGCCTGGTGAAACAACGGCCAAGTATTGGGAATATTAATAGCAGATGCTCTGGCTACAGGTCTTTTGGCACTGCTGCCCTGTGCCACCTTCATACCTCCGAACTTTTGAAAATTGCAAAGAGGGACAATGTGTGCGGTGCATATCACGGCAGTTTTTTTCATACTAGGCCACATCTCTAAGTCGACCCAAAGCATAAGTACTGGAGCCCCTGTGGCAATTTTTTTCTTGTGTTTCAATGTCCATATAAATATTAACACATAAATCATCAGATTATAGATATTTTAAGGTACAAATTGCACCAAATAATGAATTTCTGGTCTAATATACAGGTATAAACCATACAAACACTTTAGTAAGGAGATATTTAGTAAATTTATTAATGTACATTTATGCATTAATTCCTCAGGTCAAAAAGAGGGACATTTAAGGCTCAAAGAGGGACAGAGGGACTTGGGTCAAAAAGAGGGACTGTCCTCCAAAAGAGGGACACTTGGGAGGTATGCACCTTCTCCTTTTTTTTAAAGCTCAAAGTCTGGCTGGACCTGGACCCCTTTTGCTTTTCCATGCCAGAGATTTTTCACTTCACTCTGTGGCCCTGCAGCTGGTCTTTGTCCCTGTCTCTCTCTTCCTGCCTGATTAATTACTAGCCCTGAACTGACCCTGCAGTATCCCTGATATCTGCATAATAGATTCCCACTACAATTACACCCCAGTTAGAAGAACACAGGTCTCAATGTCTCAGAACTTCACACACAGTGCTTCTGCTCGCCTCAGCAGTCGCAGCAGAAATGAAGCGTCACTGGCTTAGCAAGCCCTGCCCACTAGGTCAGGTGACCGCTTTCTTCCCGGGCTTTTGTGCACGATAAACGAACCAACAGTAAAAGTTCGCAAATGAATTGAATTTGTACGCAACAGCCTATAGAGTAACTAAATTATACGTAGAATAGTGTATAATTTATAGGATAAACTACGTAGCGAATGCGTACAAAAGCCTAATATTCGGATTCGCTTTGCAGCTGAAAAATCCCAAGATTTGATACGAATCAACGAATCGACGAGTCGCTTCGCTCATCTCTACTGTGCACCAACAGATGATGATGGTTAGTAACTCGGGCCAGCTACTCTAATGCCCATTCACTGTAAAGATTTAGACAATTGTGCTATTACAAAGGGAACCCACGGCAATTAGTGAACATAACCATACTATGTTCACTCAGTAACTAGCTTTAGCACAGTTTCTGCCCTATGTGAAGTAATTGACATATCCCTCTATCACTTTTTTGGGGGGCTTTTAAAACCACTACAGGGTTATATGTACCCCTTCTACCTTTTTTGATTAATGATGATTTTTTAAATTATACTTTTAAAAACAGAGGAGTGGGCCTTTTGATAAATAAGGGGTAATTTGGTCCTAGAAAGGACATCAGGGGACCAAAACAATAAAAA
>ONZH01017351.1:0-32224 GCA_900303285.1 Rhinella marina | reverse complement strand
TCTTGGGCCTCCACATAATTTTTTAACCGTCTCACTCTTGGGCCTCCACATAATTTTTAACACGTCACCTCTTGACTCCACAAATTTTTAACAGGTCTCACCTCTTGGGCCTCCACAAATGTTTACAGGTCTCACCTCTTGGGCCTCCACAAAATGTTTAACAGGTCTCACTCTTGGGCTCCCACAAGGTCTCAATGGGTTTAAGAGGTGTCACCTCTTGGGCTCCACAAATGTTTAAGAGGTCTCACCTCTTTGGGCCTCCACATAATTTTTAACCGGTCTCAACCTCTTGGGCCTCACAAATTTTTAACAGGTCTCACCTCTTGGGCCTCCACAAAATGTTTAAGGTGTCACTCTTTCCACATAATTTTTTATACGTCTCACTCTTTGGGCTCCACAAAATTTTTAACAGGTCACACCTTTTAAGGTCCACATAATTTTAAGAGGTTCACCTCTTGGGCCTCCACATAATTTTTAAGAGGTCTCACCTCTTCGTCTCAAAATTTTTAAGGTTCACCTCTTGGGTTTCCATGAGCCTCTGGCAGCCACGGCCTCTTCCTGCCTTGCGGTCCTACGCATCCTCACATCCCACTGCTTTACCTTAGACATGACACTGGGCCCGGTCGGTCACTGACATCAAGCGCCAACAATTTGGGCATTTTAAGGCTTCTGCATGTGTTTGAGTTGTTTTTACATTTTAAAGAAGACATGTCTGACCACATTTCACACACACACACACAATGACAATTAGGGGTGGGGTCTATTTGCTTTCCCCCTTGCCTATGCCATCTGTGGTTGTCATAGGCAACGTGATTTTAAGGGGTGCAGAATTTCATCTTCTTTTGTCTAGTTTGGCTTGGGGTCCATGGCAAGTGTGGGAGAAGGTTTCCTTGTATGGTCTCCTTTACAGAGATTACATTGTCTTTGGAGTGTATGTTGAATCTGTGATGTGGCGTAATAGTGCGACTTGGGCGTGTTATATGCACCCAGACATGCTTCCCCTGCTGTCCCAGTTGCATTCCAGCAGTGTTGGCATCCTTTTCTGAGGTTTCAGGGTGGACTTGGTGACCTCCAAGTGGTCGAATTGAGATTTCCAAGTGGCGAGCATTTTTTTCCCATAGACTTTAATGGGATTCGATATTTGGTCGAATAGTCGAATTTCGCGGTCTATTCGAATCGAATTTCGAACTTTCGAATATTTCACTACTCGCTCATCTCTAGTCATCAATAGAGGCCATTATCTCTCCTCCTCTTCCAGTTGTCTCTGATTAAAATATAGAACAGGGTGCTTAGGAGGGAATATTTGGGAAAAAGTTGAATTCAGGAGGGCATGTCGCTGGCCTGGAACATGAGTGCCTGATTCTCACAGAGTTAATTACGAATAATAGCTTATTATGAACCCAGCAAGAGGCAGATATGGGGGCTTGGGTGGCCCCCTAGGCATTGGCCCACTGGGAAATTTTCTTGTAAAGTCTATAGCCTATCCATAGACCTTCAATTGCTTCAATTGTTGAGGCACCACATTAGTAATATAAGCGGTATTATACTTTATAGTACACTACCTAAATACCTGACTTTGTTTCAATGGAATATTCTTTGTAGTGAAAGGGAAACTTGATATTCACAAAGATAAATGTTTTTCCTTTTAATTGAACCTACTCTTCAAGCTCGTTGTATATTTAATTACTTGTCATATAGCATACCTTTCCACTTTGCTGTATACAACATGAATCAATATTTTTAGAGAAATCGCTCTACTTACTAAAGAGTTACTTATAAGTATTGATTGTAAATGCCTTTTAAAGCAATTAAATTCTATCTCCATGGATTAGTATACTTCCTTGTAAATATACTTCCTTGTAAATATTTTTAATCTATCTATTATCTATCTATCTATTTGTCTCTGTCTATATTATATCTATGTATCTATCTATTCTAGAGATGAATGAATCTCTTGAAATTCATTTAGGGTTTAGTTCATGAAATTTTTTAAAAATTTTGATCCAGGTACGAATCAATTCTACCCGAACATGCTCTCCAGAAACCCAGAGGAGTTTTGACTGGCTAACAATACTGTTCCTGCATACTTGGCACCCTCCATAAAGAGAAATAGTACTCTAACCAAGGCATCTCAGACAGCCAAGCAAATTTTCTTTGCTTAACTTTTGTAAAGGGTATTTACCCAGACAGAGCTGGGCTCTTGGTTTGAGATAGTTTTCTTTTTGCTCCCCTATCTAGAGAAGCATTACTGTATGTGAGGATGTAAACATAATCGATGAATTTCTTACTATGCAAAACCACTGATTGAAGAGTTTACCATAAAAGAAAAAGTGGATAAAAAATAGGGGAAAATGATCTGTGAAGCAGAAACACAGCAATAGATACCAAAAAAAGCTTTTTATGAAAAGCACTGATTGAACAGTTTAAGGCTACCACCAAAGGAAGAAAAAAAATGGGAAGAATTTATTTATGAAGCACAAGGAGGTATGTATATACAGTACAATATATACTGTACAAAGTAGAGATAAGAAAATCAATTCTATCAATTCAGTATTCATCCTGAATTTTCCAAACCCAAATATTTTGCAATTAATTTCAGGCAAGTCAAGAGAAATATCTGCGCGTGAAAAACATGTGTAATTCAACTTCATTTCTGAAAGGATGGAAAAGGCTGAGTGTTTCTCAACTCCAGCATAGCCTTTCAGTCATTGCACATCCTTCTAAGTCTTCTTTTCAATCAGCACTTTTTCATAAAAAGATTTTCCCCTGGAGGTAGCCTCTAGCTGTTCAATAAGTGCTTTTACATAGTAATATTATATATTATATCTGTTGCTGTGCTTGTATCCCCACTTAAAGGGGTATTCCTGTTGTTAGATGTTATCCCCTATCCACAGGATAGGGGATAACTAGTAGATCAGTGGGGGTCCTACCACTGGTACCCCATACCCCCTGCAGCCCCCTTGAAATGAACACAGTGACCTGTGTGTGTGACCACTCCATTAATTTCTATGGAAATTCATGAGATAGATGAGCGCTGTACTCAGCTATCCCAAAGCAGCCATGCGTATGTGCGACCAGCTGCTCCATTTCTTTCAGAGGGACTGTAGGGGTAATGGGGTCCCCATTCTCATGATCTAATAGTTATGTACTATCCTGTGGATAGGGGATAACTTGTAACAGCCGGAATACCACTTTAAGGGTTTTCTGGAAAAGAAACACACAAGCTTGTCTCCTTTCTAAAAGGAACGGGAAAGCGTTTCATGCCAGGAACCCAGCTCGTTCTGAATATGATAATTTGAATATCTGTCCCAGAAACCCGTATTACCTGGCCCATAATACTCCACACATGTACTACGTGCACTAAGTGCTCTCTGTAATGAGTAAGAATGCCTCAAGACAACGCCTATATATTGGCCAAAAACCCAGAGCAGCATACTAGACTCTTGTGCTCAGGTTAATTAGAACTTTTTTAGAAAATTCTGGACAGATTCCAAACTGGTAGAATTGATTTGCTCATTGTCAATCTGTCTTTAATTAATATTCTATCATTTATCTATTTGTCCATATCTATTCATAAGCTGTCAGTCTATCTATCTATCTATCTATCTATCTATCTATCTATCTATCTATTTATCTATCTATCCAGGGGCGTAGCAATAGGGGAAGCAGGGGAAGCAGCTGCTTTGGGGCCCAGACCCACAAGGGGCCCCCTCAGGAGGGAGACTAAAAGATTTTATTGTCAGGCCCCCCTCAACAGTATTATACAATGACATTATATACAGTGACACTATAGAAAGCGGATGGAGCGGCTGTCAGGCCTTGTCTGGGAGAGCTCAATCTTGACTAGCCACAAGAGTGAGTGTTGCATGTGAGTTCGGGGTTGCGAGGAAGTTTCTGGGGGGCCCCATTCAAAAATTTGCTGTGGGGCCCAGTTAGTTGTAGTTACGCCACTGTATCTATCTATCTATCTATCTATCTATCTATCTATCTATCTATCTATCTATCTATCTATCTATGTTTTATCCATAGTCTATCATTTATCTATTTGTTCATGTGTCCCTAGACTGTTTGTCTATCTACAGCAGGGGTGCACAACCTGCAGTCTGGGGGCCACGTGTGGTCATCGATACAATTCTGTGTAGCCCCCAACCAGCTGGCAACAGACATGTATGTCTATGTCTTGTGGCTGCTCAGATGTATCTTTCCTGTATTTTTCCATTAGATGGGAGTCCTTGAACTGTAACTAGACATTAATGGTATATACTGTATGTTTAATATACCATAAATATTAGTTATTTCAGTTGGTATTACCCTTTAAGTTTTATTTTTGGTCCTGGAATTGGTTCAGGCTGACAATGTGGCACCCAACCAGAAAAGGTTGTGCACCCCTGATCTACAGTATCTATGTATCAATTTATGTATCTGTCTATGTATCATTTCTATCTCTATACCCAGACAGGCCTTATTTAAACCTTGAGGATTTATAAATAAAGGTTGACAGAAGGAAGGGTTGGGGTATTTGCCATTGAAGAACAACTAGCATTTCTATGAGTGCATTATATTGAGAAATTTCCAGGAGAATTAAAGGAAATCTGTCACCAGGATAATCGCTATTGAAGTAAATCCATGGCCTAATAGCACTTAGTACCTTATTTCCAGATGTGTCTTTGTTTCAGCAATAGATATTTTCTATCTTCTGAAAATGCAGTTTATTTGGTGTGAAAATGAGCCGGTAAGGTGCCCAGAGGGGCGTCACTCTTGCAGGAAGGAGGCCAGGCACGCCTCCTACATCATCACATTCAAGTCATAACCCCGCCCCCTTTTTTCCTGCTCCCTGTATGAAGGTGGGCTTGGGCACTAGCAGGAGGCGCGCCTGGGCTCCTTCCTGCAAGAGCGACGCCCCTCTGGGCACCTTACTGGCTCATTTGCATACCAAATAAACTGGATTTTCAGAAGATAGAAAACATCTATTGCTGAAACAAAGGCACATCTGGAAATAATGTACTAAGTGCTATTAGGTTATGGCTTTACTTCAATAGCGATTATCCTGGTGACAGATTTCCTTTAAATTACATACATAAAAAATGTCATGTACACCATACTATAGAAGTTTCAATCAGTCTCTCTCTATCAATTTATCTTGTAGATTGTAAGCCAGGGTTGCCCAACCTGCAGCCCTCCTTCTTTTGCAAAACTACAACTCCCAGCATATCTGGACAGCCTACAGCTATCAGCCTACAGCAGAACATGGTAGGAGTTGTAGTTTTACAACAGCTGGAGGGCCGCACTTTAAGCATTCCTGTTGTAAGCTCTTGCAGACAGGGTCCTTTCCCCCTATGTACCAGTATGCTACTAGTTTTATGTTTACTGTGTTTGCATTTTGTATATTTTATAATGTACGTATAACCCCTCTTGATGTAGAGCACCATAGAATTTATGGCTCCTTCAAATATAAATAATAATCTATCTGTCTATCTATCCATCTCTTTATGTTTATCTCTCTATGTCATGATATGTATTATTATGCCTTGCTTTAGTGTGCAATTAGTTGTTAAATTGGACTATGGAAGAGAGCTTTAGGGCGTGTAAAATATTTATAACAGCTAAAACAGCACACAATGAAAGAGATGAAGCACTCGCCTTGAAACATAGAGCCTAATCACGCATAGCCCTCTGTATTGAGGCTTGAGAATATAAGTGATGTTTTGTGCTTGGTTTTTAGCACTTATAAATATTTTATGACCTTCAAGATGTTTATCTCGTCTGGTTTGAGTGCAAGCTGTTATTCATTAGATGGAGCTCCTGCCAGGTACATTTATGTTGGTCAGCAAAATACTTTAAATAATTCCTTTTGATACATGGTATGTGATATGACTCATGTGAGTGGTATACAGTACAATACATTGTAGCAATTTTCTTCCAGTAGTGTAAGGTCCTAGATACAATAGTCCACAAAATTAGACATTTAGAGCTATATTTTTTCATTGCACTTAAAACATATTGATATATTTCATATAGCATATTTAGATCAGGGATTAGAAACCTTTCGGCACTCCAGCTGTTGTGAAACTACAACTCCCAGCATGCAAACATGCTCGGCTGTTATTCTAACTCCCATAGAAGTGAATGAAGCATTCTGGGAGTTGTAGTTTCTGCACAGCTGGAGTGCCGGAGGTTGTTGATCCCTTGGTTTAGATGTTTCCTCACGTTACTTTTACTACTGTACATATTTCCTCCTTGTATATTGTACCATCATTTTACTATGTCTGGAAGAAAGTAACTGCAGCCAGAGAGTACTGTAAGTATGCAAAGATTGTTGTCTTGTGAGATAAGGCATTTCTCATGAGACCATGCTGTCTGCATAATTACTTGAAGGTTTGCGCCTTGTCATAAATGAACTGCATCCTCAGGCAGCGCAGGGGGGAAATTAAAGGGGTATTCCCATCTGAGACAATGGGGGCACATCGCTAGGATATGCCCCTATTGTCTGATAGGTGTGGTAACCACCTCTGGGACCCGCACCTACAACTAGAATGGAGTGGGAAAGGTGGTGGCCGAAGTTTTCTGGGGTCCTGTCACCACCAAGCGCTCTCCCCGTAGTAGTTAATGGGAGCACACCACCACTCCCATTCATTTCTGGGAGGCCGACAGAAATAGCCGGGTCAGCGCTCTCCTATTTTTCGGCGGTCCCATAGAAATGAATGGAAGGCAGCTGTGTTACATGGGCTCCATTCTCAGTATATCCTAGCCATTGTCTGATATGGGAAGACCTCTTTAAGACCAGCGTATAATTGCTGGTCTTGATTAATGAGCCCCAATGCCTCTATTTGCAGATGCCTACATGCTCCTCTATTAGAATTTGTAAGGCAGTGCTGTAATTACTCTCTGTCTGTTCTGCTGTTGTGTTGTTTACTGACACTACATTATCTGCTGCTTAGCATGTGAAACACAATCCTTCCATGGTCAGGAAGGAGTGGAGACAGTATGCAAGGAAAACTGGATGTGGGATGTCTCATACTACAGGGATGAGGAGAAGTGAGATAACAAAGTATACAGAGTATGGGAAGTCACACATGCCAAAGATAAGCAACAGGAGCATGACCATATGCCTTCAAGTGAGACTTAAAGAATTATCTCAGCTACAGAATATCCATCAGTAACTAATCATACGGACTGTGAACCATTTGAACATAATCATAACCGTAACTCCTTTAATCTGCAAGTTGTCAAAATTACAAGTATATGGGATCATTTATCAAAATAGTGTAAATTAGAACTGGGTTACTTGCCCATAGCAACCAATCAGATTCTACTTTTAATTTTCCAAAGGAGCAGTCAAAAATGAAGGAAGGAATCTGATTGGTTGCTATGGGCAACTAAGCCAGTTCTACCTTACACCAGTTTGTACATTGTGCTTTCATTGTATTGTACATGAATGCAATATTGCTGCCATTTAATCTTTCATTATTTTAGTCAGATTTTGTGTACTGTTTATTCAAAACTTTTAACAAGAGACATTCATATTTGCCTAATTATAACAATAAATGATTTTTACAAAGCACAAGTGAAGGAAACAGCTTATCACAGCCAAAAATGCCTTTTTAAAATGATTTGCTAACCATGAGGAATCGCTCGACAAATGGGAGAAAATGAAACATAATTATTGCCGTATTTATTTTTGTCTCTTTCTACGGAGACGTCTAAGCAGAGCATTCTCAATATGTTCATCTACATTCTACTTGTGATACTAGGGCATGATGAGTCACAGCAAATCTATAATGGTATGACCCAGAATTGAAGGTTACGAATGAGGAGGTTAAGGGGAGCATGAAGGCGCTTTGCTTATTTAGTGTCATGTAAGGTTGTTTTTTTATTGTGATTTTTTATGTACTCTTTCCATTTGTTTTTTTTTAATGTACTGTTTCCATTTTATGTTGTATTTCTTTTGCCCTTTACTTGTCAATAGCCATAGAGTGTGTGGCTGACCTTGGTGCTTTACTTCTGTACACGTAACCTGAAATTTCTATGGTGATGTCATGACATAACACTTGTTAGTATGTCATTTATTTCCTCAGAATATTTTGCAAATATTTTGCAGAACAGAAGTGCTATGGCTGATTTTTAAATGGTTGTTTGTTTAGAGGGATGGAATATCACCTAATACGTATATTAACCTCCTAGCAGTCACCTTAAAATTGGAAAAACCCTCCCAAAAATGACACTTTTTATTGAAGATTTTTAATGTGTGTCTGCAGCAAATCTTGTTGGTGCACAACTCAGGGGACACTATTGCATGTTTTACACCTTAGTGACATAATTAATTTTAGCCTTAAGAACCAATAATATTTTCCTCCTTTGTGTTCCAGCAGTCATAACTTTTTAATTTTTTTTTCTTTTTTTTTTAATTTTGCAGGATTAGTTCTAATTTTGCAGATTTTTTAGGAGTATATATATATACATATATATATTAGCAGAAGGGCAGAAGGACATGGCTTCACCTGGGTATATATAATCTATTTTATTTAATGTTTCTGTGTGTTGTTGCAGAGAGAAAGTCAATCCAGCTGATAGAAGTTTATTATTACCTTCATTTTTTCAATCCCCATTGGCTGTGGAGTGGGAGGGGGTGTGGCCTGACCGAGCCAGGGGCAAGACCTGGGGCGGGGGTTTTAAGTCCTTCTTTTTAGGGTGGCCTGAATTACAGGTCAATGCCATGGTAATTTATGAGGACACGCAATGGGTAGCAGTGGAAAAAAACATATTTTATTACTAATGAGCGGTCGTAGTCTAAAATTTGTCTATTTAATTTATTTAATTTAATGTTTCTGTGTGTCGTTGCAGAGAGAAAGTCAATGCAGCTGACAGAAGTTGATTTTTACCTTCATTTTTTCAATCTCCATTGGCTGTGGAGTGGGAGGGGGCGTGACCTGACCGGGATGGGGGCGCGGTTTAGCGGGACCTTGGGAGGGTTGCTTTTAAGTCCTTCTTTTGAGGGTTACCTGAATTACAGGTCGATGCCATGGTAATTTATGAGGACACGCAATGGGTAGCAGTGGAAGAAAACATCTTTTATTACTACTAAACGGTCGTAGTCTAAAATTAGTCTATTTTATCTAATGTTTTTGTGGGTTGTTGCATAGAGAAATTCACCCTCCCACCCCTGCTGCTGACAAAAGTTGATTTTTACCTAGATTTTTTCAATCCCCGTTGGCTGCGGAGTGGAGGGGATGTGGCTTAGCGAGACCTGGGGCAGGGTTTTAGGTCCTTCTTTTGAGGGTGCATGAATTACAGGTCGATGCCATGGTAATTTATGAGGTCGGTCATTTTGTATGGGTTGATAAAGGCCATATGCCGAAACGCGTTCTTGACTACGCTATGCAATAAAAAGAAGCATTAATTAAGAACAAGCGTCTGCCGGGATTCTTCTATACACAGTTGTGGAGCGGTGCTCCTTCCCGTAGCAGCGCTGAACGAGGGCTCTGGTGCCGACTGCTGCAAAGACATGGTAATTAGTCTAAAACAGTTGAGTTATATTTATGGTAACCAGAATACCACATCCACAGCGCTCTGCCCCTTTAAAGCAGTGAATAGAAATGGCTGGGTTGTTATTTAACTGAGCTCCTCAGCTGGCTGCTAAAAACGGCAGTTGAGGTTTCAAACCAAAGCTCCCAGGCTAATATTGGCTAATGCAGGTTATATTTTGGGAATATCTCGGGAACGGTATTTCCTAGAGAGCTGAGACCTGGTCTAAAACCTTCCCGGACACCAGATGTATCTGTGTGCCAAATTTGGTGAAAATCGGTCCAGTAGTTTGGTCGCACATAGAGAACAGACAGACAGACAGAAACCTTTTATAATATTAAGATGTAAGATGTAACTGTTAGAAATTGGGATGCAGTGAATACAGCTGAACGTGAAAGTAAAAGCAAGTTTTACCCTCGATTATTCCTGACTCGATTTCTAACAGTGATGTCTCCTCTGTTGCTTGCATTAATACTGTCTGGAATGCCAGCTTTCAAACAAGACCAGTTTAATGCTTCTACCTGCTACCATTCAGGAGGAGGTATCAGCAGCTAAAGCAGCCTTCCCCCCTTCCACTTCTGCCTGAGCTCAGCTTAAGTATTTTTCCCACAGCCAGAGCTGAGCTTGGGCAGAACAGTTAGGTGGTTAAAGGAATAGTGCAGGGGTTTTATATTGATGACCTATCCTCAGGATCAGTGCCGGTCTGACACCCAGTACCCCTGGCAATCAGCTGTTTGACAAAGAGGTGGTGCACTATGTGAGCGCTGCCTTCTCTTTATTACACTGTCCATTACTACTACTACTTGTGGGTCAGGCCTGAAAGAAGCCATGCATATTAATACATTGTCTACAAAGCTTGCCAAGATCAGCAGGTTCAGCTGACAATCTAATGTGTACTGGGACCTCTTGACTCTGCAACAACAGATGATGATGGGTAAGAGAAAGATAGTGCAAACTATTTTTTGCCAGATCCTTTTCTTCTTTCAAAAGAAGTCATCAGGAATGTCTGGCAGCGACTCGCTCCTCTCTCTCATTGATAGTACATGCATGCATTGTCTAACTGCACATGCACAGTATATGTATGGAGGGGTGGGGGTCGAGAGAGATAGCTGCTGGCCAACACCTATTGAGTATGTATAGCCAACTTTATGTTGATAAAATATATCATAAAAGTACTTTATATTGGTACAATATATTATGAAAGTATTGTACTGTATATCAGTTGTTATATCTTTTTTTATTATCCTATCATCCTTATCTTACGATAAAAGGCTAGTTTCACATCAGCGCCATTAGCTCCGGCAGGATGATCAGGCAGAGAACAGCCTGCCGGAACTCTCCTGCATCTATGCTGGGATTTGGCTGGACAGAAACCGCTACCTGCAGCTTTTTTTGTCCAGTCGAATTCTGTCATATTTTCCAGGTAGCAGCTGGATCTCCACAGCATCCCATTATAATCAATAGGGCTGGCAGGCAGTGCGGTAACATCCGGCAGTGTCAGATCCAAAGAGCTCTGGCAGGCTGTTCTCTGTGGAAACAACCTTCCGGAGCTAATTAACGTTGATGTGAAAGAAAACTTAGGGTTCTTATATAAAGGGAGATAAATTTCCCATATTGAGCAGTGAACAGTGATATACCTGGTAGCTCAGACTGATTTTTTTACATGTTCATTTTGCAATTATTTTGAAAGGTTTGAGCAAACTTTCGCTTGTGTGATCATTCATTTTCCTTCTCCTCTGTCCGCAGCACATGCCCTGTTTACACGAGAGGATGTGATGTCCTCAAACGATAATCTTCTACTCATAAAAAATATGGTCAATGACAAATGACTGTATTTGATTGTCAATCAATTATATTTGGATATGCACACCTTACTGGAAGAATAAGAGGAACAAAATATACAGAATAAAAATACAAATTTAATATTAAAATCAATAAAATGCTTGCATTAGTATCAATTCCCACTGTTTGGGTAAAATATGCGATATATCTGGTCACCAAAAATCAGTTCCCCCTGTTTGGGCAGAACATGCAATAAATATAGTCAACAGAAATAGTGGTATATATAATCTCAAGATATCTCAATATATGGCAAAAGCAGCGCTCTGACTATCCCAAGTGCCCGTCAGCACAAGAAACTCCTCATGCAGAGTTATAAGTGTCCCATACTTTTCTCACTTGGATTATCTCGTTATATCCTGGAAACTGTATGGGATATTAACTCTTGTTCCAACATCCACGAGGAGGTACAAACATGGGGAAGTACAAACAAGGGTACTCGGAGATGCTGTAGTCTCTTACCCCACCGTTCGTGATAGTCTGGTTCCTAGTCGGTCTCCTCAATCTGCAATAGTGGATTGTAGTATGGCGCGTTTCCAAAAAAGTCACGTGGCTGTCGGCTCCCCAACACACTTATCGCGTGATTTTGATGCGCTGAATAGCCCCGTCAGCTTCGGGCGTTGTTGTAGCAGAGTTGGTGTGGTGGAGTCCTCTGAGCAGCTGTTCAATCAAGGTAGATACCTTGAAGGATTTTCAAGTGTAACACTTGTCTTGGTGGGATATTGCAAGAGATCCGCAAAAAATAGGGGCAATATACATAGGGTCCGGACCCCAAAAAAAAAAGTAATCAAAGCCCTTATTGGTTCACACGTCATACGCGTTTCGGAGCTTCTGCTCCTTCTTCAGTGACAATTTGCAAATGATTCTATACCCCACCTTTATATAGAGTACAAGTGTCCTCCACAAAATCCGAGATGGATCATCCAAAATGACTACTTGCGCATAGTATCTTCTATGCGATCTTGTTGCGTTTTACATGCGTTTTTATTTGCGTTTTTATATTCTGTCTGTGGTTTAAATCATAGTCACTCCACAAATACACATATACAAAAATATGTTATATGCAAAAATCGCAACAAAAAACATTAAATCAAAAATAAAAAATAAAAAATAAAAAATGATAGATAAAATATAAAATCAACAGGATCAAGCCAAACTGAAGGATATGGGTGGGAGCCCACGGTCAAGGGGAGATCGAGGTGCTGGAAATAAAACAGCCAACCTCGATGTCTCGTCGATCATGGGCCCCCCCTAAAAATTATAAGAATCCAAAAAGTTCCACCTCTGCATTTAGTCCTACTGGAACCAGTGTGTTAAAATCGAAGATCCTTTTGGATTCTGCACGGGACATATTTTTAATATGATCCCCGCCTCTCCAGTGTGGCTTGATTGTCTCTATGGCAGCATACGTTAGACCTGTTGGGTCTTTATTATGGTATTCTTTAAAATGTCTCGACAGTGTGTGGTTCTCTTGACCCTTTCTGATATTAGATATATGTTCCGAAATTCTCTTCTTCAATGTGCGCTTCGTCCTCCCTATATATTGTCTATCACATGGACATTTCGCGATATAGATAACATTCTTTGAACTACAGGTTAAAAATTCATCAATCTGCCAACGATAGTCACCCTGTGTGGCATAAATACATTCTGTTCTTCTATTATCAGTGGTAATATTACAGTTACGGCATTTTCCACACCTATAAAAACCTTTGAGTCCAAACCAACCGGTTAGTGTCCCCCCAGATGGTGTAGATTTAATACTAGGGGCAATTCTTGAACTTAAAGATGGTACCCTCGTATATATAATCCTAGGTTTGTCTGGTAAATATGGGCCTATAATTTTATCCTTCAATAAGTGATGCCAATGGCAGTTGATAATCCTTTCTATCTTCTTGTAATCTGAACTGAACGGGAGGACAAGTCTCATTGTATTATCCTCAACAGTTTTCTGAGTTTCTCTGGTTTCAAAAAATGTTTTTCGATCCATATCTCTCACTTTATTTAATGACTCTAGTATCTTATTCTGTGGGTAACCTTTCTCCATAAAATCACTGGTCATTTTCGTAGCTTCATTCTCAAAGTCTGCCTCTAGAGTACAATTCCGCTTAATACGGCGGAATTGACTCGTAGGCACGTTAAATAGCCATCTGGGTAGATGGCAGCTGGTATATCTAATAAAGCTGTTTTTCGCAATTGGTTTCCTATAGGTCTTACATATTAGTCTATCATCTCCTACTGTAATTAATAGGTCTAAAAATTCCACCTGTGTTGCGCTGACCTTTGGAGTAAAATTTAGATTTCTAGTATTTTCATTAATTTCTTTCAAAAAACAATTTAACCCATCCTCTCCTCCATTCCAGATAAAGAAAATATCGTCGATATAGCGCCGCCAGAGCACCAGGTCCGCCCCAAGACGTGATAGGATGGTGTCCTGTTCCCAATTTGCCATGAATAAATTGGCATAGCTAGGGGCGAACCTGGTGCCCATGGCGGTGCCTCGAACTTGAAGGAAGAAGTCTTGTGAGTACCAAAAATAATTGTGAGTCAGTATGTATCTTACACTATCTAGAATAAAGTTGACCTGTCCTCTTTTTAACGTATTATCATTCGATAGCATAATTTGTAATGCTTCCAAACCTTGTGTGTGGTCTATTATCGTATAGAGGGAACGTACATCAAGTGTGCCAAGAATCCATGTGGGCTGATATTGTAAACCCTCTATATTCTTTATGATCTCCGTAGTGTCTTTAATATACGAGGGTGTGCTTTGAACAATTGGTTGTAGAATATGGTCTACATACTGCGATAAGTTCGAGGATATGGATCCAATGCCCGAAATTATCGGGCGGCCTGATTTCGGGCATTGGATCCATATCCTTGAACCAATAAGGGCTTTGATTACTTTTTTTTTGGGGTCCGGACCCTATGTATATTGCCCCTATTTTTTGCGGATCTCTTGCAATATCCCACCAAGACAAGTGTTACACTTGAAAATCCTTCAAGGTATCTACCTTGATTGAACAGCTGCTCAGAGGACTCCACCACACCAACTCTGCTACAACAACGCCCGAAGCTGACGGGGCTATTCAGCGCATCAAAATCACGCGATAAGTGTGTTGGGGAGCCGACAGCCACGTGACTTTTTTGGAAACGCGCATACTACAATCCACTATTGCAGATTGAGGAGACCGACTAGGAACCAGACTATCACGAACGGTGGGGTAAGAGACTACAGCATCTCCGAGTACCCTTGTTTGTACTTCCCCATGTTTGTACCTCCTCGTGGATGTTGGAACAAGAGTTAATATCCCATACAGTTTCCAGGATATAACGAGATAATCCAAGTGAGAAAAGTATGGGACACTTATAACTCTGCATGAGGAGTTTCTTGTGCTGACGGGCACTTGGGATAGTCAGAGCGCTGCTTTTGCCATATATTGAGATATCTTGAGATTATATATACCACTATTTCTGTTGACTATATTTATTGCATGTTCTGCCCAAACAGGGGGAACTGATTTTTGGTGACCAGATATATCGCATATTTTACCCAAACAGTGGGAATTGATACTAATGCAAGCATTTTATTGATTTTAATATTAAATTTGTATTTTTATTCTGTATATTTTGTTCCTCTTATTCTTCCAGTAAGGTGTGCATATCCAAATATAATTGATTGCCATTATTTTTTTTCTGGATTTGGTGTGATCCAGTGGATGTTGGCACCCTTGATTTCCATTACGACAGTGTGAGCCCAACCTTTGTTGCTTCTATTCTGTTTTTCATTCACACCTGGGCTGAGAGCTCCACTGTCTGAAATGGACATCTGGAATTATATAGAGGATCAGAAGAAAAAAATTGAAGAATTTGCCTTCTCAGAGAACATGTCAGGAGTAGATGAACAGAGATCGATGTCAGAAACCTTCCGATCATTGGAAGTGTTATTACATAAACAACTTAAACAGAGATGGGAGGTGAAATCACTAACTCAATATGTAAACCAGGGGATGGTACCAAAAGGATTGATGCTAATAAAAAATCCAGCGCAAGATCTGAGGAATGATGATTTTGATAATCAATGGAATTCCTTTTTAAAAGCTCAATCCTTGGCACTAGTCCAACTGGTTATAAAAAGGAGGTCACAGATGTTGGAACAAATTACACAACAAATAGAAGAAATTAAGAGCACAATTGATAGACTACCACAGAATGAGGAGTTTAATAACTGGCAAACAAAAATTTGCAAAGGTTTGAGTGATTTAGAAAGAGGGATTATAGGTAAAAAAACAAAAAAATTTTTTCAGAACAAAAATGGAGATACAAATCAGATGGTGGAGATTAATACAGTTAATAATTCACAGAGGATTGAACCATCACATAAAGACACTCAACAATATAGAAATAATACACAAATAAAACAAAGAGAGGAGACACAAGTCAGACAAAAGGATAGATTTTGTATACCTACATCAAATAAATATGAGGCACTATCAGAGGGACATTTTTTAGACAGGACCCCTCCACACCACAGATCACGACCCCAACACTTCAGGAGACCCTACTCACCGGGGAGGGACACATTGGGAGAATTAACACCCAGACACAGATACAATTTACGTCACAGAGGGACCAGTCCATATGGCCAGGACAGAACACCATCGAGGGAGAGACAGTTAGTATACCCGCAGGCACAACACTATCACAGACAGCCACATCAGAAAACCAATCAGGAACAAGTAATTCAGATGTCATTCCAAAGAAAAAAATTCGGAGAGGAAGGAGGAAACATAGCCAGAAAAGGGAACAGGAGGAACAACAATTGACAGAACAGGTGATTATTAATATTAGCCAACAGAATTTAACCAAACCACAATTAAGTCTGCTGAATAAAGGACTCAAATTTGCCCCCACAACACCTTTAAATAGATTTAAAACATATATTGGGGTGGAAAAATTTGTGAGAAAATTATGCCTCAAAAAATATTTTTTAAAAAAGCCTAATGAAGGAGAAGTTATGAATACATCAGAATACAAACATACGGCTCTGAAACAGAGATCAAAAATGTATCCAAGACATGAGGCAGGTCGTGAAATATCAACTTTTATTAAAAATATAGAAACCGACATACGGAGGATAAAAGAAAAAACATATAAGAATAAATATGAGTATAATAATTTGACAAGACAGGAGATGGAGGCTCTTAAACAATTAAAGAAGATGGA
This sequence comes from Rhinella marina, assembly GCA_900303285.1. Lineage (NCBI taxonomy): Eukaryota > Metazoa > Chordata > Amphibia > Anura > Bufonidae > Rhinella > Rhinella marina. Next base: position 15,637 of record ONZH01017351.1, on the reverse strand, counting down.
TAACATTGTTATCCGACCGGCAGATAAGGGGGGAGCAGTGGTCATCCAGGACACAACTAATTACGATAATGAATGCAAGAAGCAACTCCTGGATGACACCACATATGTTAAATTGAACTCCGACCCGACAAAGGAATACCATGGGATCTTAGTGGACATATGTAAAAAGGGCCTAGAAGAAGGCATATTGTATGAACGAGAATTCAAATACATTACAGAAACAGAACAGAGGATTCCTGTTTTCTATTGCCTTCCGAAGGTGCATAAATGTGCCAAGAATCCCCCAGGCCGCCCGATAATTTCGGGCATTGGATCCATATCCTCGAACTTATCGCAGTATGTAGACCATATTCTACAACCAATTGTTCAAAGCACACCCTCGTATATTAAAGACACTACGGAGATCATAAAGAATATAGAGGGTTTACAATATCAGCCCACATGGATTCTTGGCACACTTGATGTACGTTCCCTCTATACGATAATAGACCACACACAAGGTTTGGAAGCATTACAAATTATGCTATCGAATGATAATACGTTAAAAAGAGGACAGGTCAACTTTATTCTAGATAGTGTAAGATACATACTGACTCACAATTATTTTTGGTACTCACAAGACTTCTTCCTTCAAGTTCGAGGCACCGCCATGGGCACCAGGTTCGCCCCTAGCTATGCCAATTTATTCATGGCAAATTGGGAACAGGACACCATCCTATCACGTCTTGGGGCGGACCTGGTGCTCTGGCGGCGCTATATCGACGATATTTTCTTTATCTGGAATGGAGGAGAGGATGGGTTAAATTGTTTTTTGAAAGAAATTAATGAAAATACTAGAAATCTAAATTTTACTCCAAAGGTCAGCGCAACACAGGTGGAATTTTTAGACCTATTAATTACAGTAGGAGATGATAGACTAATATGTAAGACCTATAGGAAACCAATTGCGAAAAACAGCTTTATTAGATATACCAGCTGCCATCTACCCAGATGGCTATTTAACGTGCCTACGAGTCAATTCCGCCGTATTAAGCGGAATTGTACTCTAGAGGCAGACTTTGAGAATGAAGCTACGAAAATGACCAGTGATTTTATGGAGAAAGGTTACCCACAGAATAAGATACTAGAGTCATTAAATAAAGTGAGAGATATGGATCGAAAAACATTTTTTGAAACCAGAGAAACTCAGAAAACTGTTGAGGATAATACAATGAGACTTGTCCTCCCGTTCAGTTCAGATTACAAGAAGATAGAAAGGATTATCAACTGCCATTGGCATCACTTATTGAAGGATAAAATTATAGGCCCATATTTACCAGACAAACCTAGGATTATATATACGAGGGTACCATCTTTAAGTTCAAGAATTGCCCCTAGTATTAAATCTACACCATCTGGGGGGACACTAACCGGTTGGTTTGGACTCAAAGGTTTTTATAGGTGTGGAAAATGCCGTAACTGTAATATTACCACTGATAATAGAAGAACAGAATGTATTTATGCCACACAGGGTGACTATCGTTGGCAGATTGATGAATTTTTAACCTGTAGTTCAAAGAATGTTATCTATATCGCGAAATGTCCATGTGATAGACAATATATAGGGAGGACGAAGCGCACATTGAAGAAGAGAATTTCGGAACATATATCTAATATCAGAAAGGGTCAAGAGAACCACACACTGTCGAGACATTTTAAAGAATACCATAATAAAGACCCAACAGGTCTAACGTATGCTGCCATAGAGACAATCAAGCCACACTGGAGAGGCGGGGATCATATTAAAAATATGTCCCGTGCAGAATCCAAAAGGATCTTCGATTTTAACACACTGGTTCCAGTAGGACTAAATGCAGAGGTGGAACTTTTTGGATTCTTATAATTTTTAGGGGGGGCCCATGATCGACGAGACATCGAGGTTGGCTGTTTTATTTCCAGCACCTCGATCTCCCCTTGACCGTGGGCTCCCACCCATATCCTTCAGTTTGGCTTGATCCTGTTGATTTTATATTTTATCTATCATTTTTTATTTTTTATTTTTTATTTTTGATTTAATGTTTTTTGTTGCGATTTTTGCATATAACATATTTTTGTATATGTGTATTTGTGGAGTGACTATGATTTAAACCACAGACAGAATATAAAAACGCAAATAAAAACGCATGTAAAACGCAACAAGATCGCATAGAAGATACTATGCGCAAGTAGTCATTTTGGATGATCCATCTCGGATTTTGTGGAGGACACTTGTACTCTATATAAAGGTGGGGTATAGAATCATTTGCAAATTGTCACTGAAGAAGGAGCAGAAGCTCCGAAACGCGTATGACGTGTGAACCAATAAGGGCTTTGATTACTTTTTTTTTGGGGTCCGGACCCTATGTATATTGCCCCTATTTTTTGCGGATCTCTTGCAATATCCCACCAAGACAAGTGTTACACTTGAAAATCCTTCAAGGTATCTACCTTGATTGAACAGCTGCTCAGAGGACTCCACCACACCAACTCTGCTACAACAACGCCCGAAGCTGACGGGGCTATTCAGCGCATCAAAATCACGCGATAAGTGTGTTGGGGAGCCGACAGCCACGTGACTTTTTTGGAAACGCGCATACTACAATCCACTATTGCAGATTGAGGAGACCGACTAGGAACCAGACTATCACGAACGGTGGGGTAAGAGACTACAGCATCTCCGAGTACCCTTGTTTGTACTTCCCCATGTTTGTACCTCCTCGTGGATGTTGGAACAAGAGTTAATATCCCATACAGTTTCCAGGATATAACGAGATAATCCAAGTGAGAAAAGTATGGGACACTTATAACTCTGCATGAGGAGTTTCTTGTGCTGACGGGCACTTGGGATAGTCAGAGCGCTGCTTTTGCCATATATTGAGATATCTTGAGATTATATATACCACTATTTCTGTTGACTATATTTATTGCATGTTCTGCCCAAACAGGGGGAACTGATTTTTGGTGACCAGATATATCGCATATTTTACCCAAACAGTGGGAATTGATACTAATGCAAGCATTTTATTGATTTTAATATTAAATTTGTATTTTTATTCTGTATATTTTGTTCCTCTTATTCTTCCAGTAAGGTGTGCATATCCAAATATAATTGATTGCCATTATTTTTTTCTGGATTTGGTGTGATCCAGTGGATGTTGGCACCCTTGATTTCCATTACGACAGTGTGAGCCCAACCTTTGTTGCTTCTATTCTGTATTTGATTGTCATTCGGTCGCTGGACATATTTATACTGGACTATAATGTGGAACGATTGTTCAAACCGTTAAACGGTTATTCCCATCCCAAAAATTGGTCAGCATATCTCTAGGATAGAGTATCTCTAGGATATGCCCTCAATGTCTGACATGTGCTGGTCCGACCTCTCAGATCTACTTAGAACAGAGACCAGAAAATCCCGAAAAGAGCACCAGGTATACACGACTGCCCTCCATTCGTTCCTGTGAGAGCGCTCTGCTATTTCCGTCAACCCCATAGAAATGAATGGAGCGGTGGCCACGCTTGTGCTTTGCGCCTCCTATTCATTTCAAAGGGACTTCTGAAAGTTTTATTTTCAGAGCTCCCATACCAATAAATGGTGGGCGGCTGCTCATTCACAGTGCACCCTCTGGGACTTTGTGGGCTCCGTTAAGTATAGGTGTGGATCCCACAGGTCGGACCTGCACCTATCAGACATTTAGGGGCATATCCTAGAGATATGCCCCCAATGTCTGAGATGGGAATAACCCTTAAACATATGAAGTGGTGCAGTAAGTGAACTTATCTTTTTGTCATGATGTTTGCCACATTCAACATCATTGTATACTTGGATGTGGTTTTCTATTTCAATCTACTGTGTAAAGATTTTCCTAAATAGGTTTAGATCAGTTTCCACAGTCAACACTTTGCCCTGACTGTTTGGCCCTTTTTAATCCTATGTGTATATGTATAATATGTTTATGGTATCTATCTCAAACCCCACATTAGCCGTGCAGATGTAATGAGATCATACATAATGGGAAAAGATGGTAATTTTAATTCCATAGAAATTAGATGCAAATATTAAAGAACATCTGTCACTGTTTTTAAATTAGAATCTGTATAAGATTATCATATATTTTTGATGAGCATTCAGTTATATGGTATCTGAAAGTACATGGCTTTAAAATGATAAGAAGCACTGCTACACAATACGCTTACTTTGTAGGCTGTGTGTAGGCTTTTATGAGTGTGCTACACTAAGGTTAGGGATTTACTCATGAGAAGACCATCAGGGCTGATTAAGTCATTCTTAAGCTTAAAGAGTATTGCCATCATAGACAATGGGGCATATCACTAGGATATGCCCCCATTGTCTGATAGGTGCAGGTCCCACCGCTGGGACCCGTACCTATATCGAGAACGGAGCAGGGAGAGGCTCCCCGCTGGTCCCATAGAAATGAATGGGAGCGCAGTGCTCATGCGTTGCCACCGCTCCCATTCATTTCTATGGAGCGGACGGAAATGGCTGAGCCAGCGCTCGGCTATTTTTGGTGAACCAATAGAAATGAATGGAGGGCGGCTGCGCATGCGCAGTGCGCCCTCCTCAACTTTCCCCACTTCGTTCTTGATAAGGCCCCATTGTCTATGATGGGACAACCCCCTTAATGCAAAAAAATTCTCCCTAAACAGTTTCATGTTCACACAACCACCCAGAGTGCTAGCCAGACTTCTATAGTTTCAGCCACAGTTGTCCCCCTTGAGTGGCTTCTACAGTTCACTCCCCCTTTACTGAATCTGATGTCAGTAACCGGAGGCAAATGAGGTAAACGAATTTAAAAAAAAAACAACAACAAAAGGTAACATAATCTCCTTATATGTCTTTGTTAGTTACCCTTGTTTCATCACATATCCTAAGTGCAGACCATGAAAAATACAATAGAAAAGCAGTACATTGTTCCATTAGGCTTCAACTGTGTCTTCTACCCCTCTGATACTAGTGCATGTGAGCCAGGAAGTTTATGAGGAAGGCGATGGGTTTAGGCTGTCTAATTTTTTGTCTATCCAGTGAGTGTGGCCATTTTGTCGGAAGGAATCTTCTAGTTATCAATAGTATAAAATAAATGTGGGTATAGCACCAGCCATAGTACCACCTGTTGTATATGCATAGTACCAGACATAGTACATACTGATGAATAGCTAATCTGCCTTGTTATGCAGTGATAATTCCTCCCTTCGTTGTAAATATTTATACTATATATTATACGTAAGGTGGAAGATGAAATCTTTATTACAGCCACATGGGCTCTATGTTGCTCTTCACAATGCCATATACAGAGTGCCAGCTCATCCCCGTCACCGCCTGCCATTGGCTGCTCTCCCCCTACCCCCGACACCGGATGTCTTCATCCGCGCACAGGGAGAAGCAGCAGCGGCGATGCGGGGACCAGGAGCGGCGTGGGGAGCCAGGTAAATATATTCAATGTGAGGGGCCCAGGTGTATGGGGGAAATTTAATAGTCTCGGATAACACCGTTAAAGGAGGTTTCCAGATTTTTTAAAATTGGGCCACACAGAGTTAAAGGGGTTGTCCAGGCAGTTTATGTAATACTTCCCTGACCGTCGCACCCCCGATGCTGCCGACTCATACGGACTGCAGGTTTGTATTCTCAGATTCCAACTGGGTGTGTGCTCTTCTCTTCCTGTTCAGCTGCATTAACCATTGTGCAGTTGAACAGGAAGACTACGGAACACATCAGGTCGGGATCCGAGGAGAAGAAACCACAGCCTGTGTGGGCGCAGCAGAGACAGTGGGATTGGAGATGTGGGGGATGAGAAGTATTAACTAAATCATCTTTCTTCCACAGGGCTGAAGAAAGCATAGGTTTCTTAAAAAGCTTTGAGAACCTCTTTAACCCCTTCACGCTATATGATGAGTATACTCGTCATGGAGCACTGCTATTTAATGCTCCATGACGAGTATACTCGTCATTACATTAAACTGTCACCATGTCTGCTGACATGGTGACAGTGCTGAGACCCCGGCTGTTACTTACAGCCAGGGGTCTCAGCTTACCAGCCCGGGACCAATGGGGGCGGTCCCGGGCTAGCGATCGCTGTGATTGGCTAGTCTATACAGACTAGCCAATCACAGCGATGGCATGCTTTTTATTGTAAAAAAAATAAATAATAATGAATATGTATATATTATATACATATAATATATATGTATATAATATACATGTAATGTGCGGGGGGGTGGTGGTGTAATGTGCGGGCGGGCGAGCGAGCGGGTGGGCGAGCGAGCGGGCGTATGCGGCGGCATCGCCGCCGCATTGATTTTCAGGATGGCGAGCGGGTGAAGCAGAGTATCAGCATACAGCTGATACTCTGCTTCAAACTGCTGACATCGGTGCTGGCGCCGATGTCAGCAGTTTAACCCCTTCCATGCCACGGTCCGTAGGGACCGCGGCATGGAAAGGGTTAACAGGGAGGGAGCTCCCTCCCTCTCCCATCGGCGCTGCGGTGCGCTGGGCAGCGCCGATGGTGTGGGCTGAAGAGGGGGAGGAAGCTCCCTCCCCCTTCCATCGGGACGCTGTTCTGCTCTGGCAGCGTCCCGATGGTTACCCATGGCAACCAGACGCTTTCAGAAGCGTCTGCTTGCCATGGTGTAAGCTAAGCCTCATCAGGCTCCTGCTAAATGCAGGAGCCTGACAAGGCTTAGCAAGAATGAAAATACACTACAGTACACTATACAGTGTACTGTAGTGTATTATAGAACAATCAGACCCACTGGTTCTTCAAGAACCAAGTGGGTCTGAGTCTAAAAAAGTGTAAAAAAAAAAAAAAAAAGTTAAAAAAAAAGTTAAAAAAGTTTTAAAAAAATCCTATTTTTCCCCCCAAAACTCAAATTTAAAATTAGTAAAAAAAGAAAAAAAATACCCCAATCATGTTAGGTATCGCCACGTTCGTAACAACCTGCTCTACAAAAATATCACATGCCCTGACCCCTCAGGTGAACACCGTAAAAAAAATAAAATAAAAACAGTGTCAAAAAAGCCATTTTTTGTCACTTAACATCACAAAAAGTGCAATACCACGCGATCAAAAAGGCGTATGCCCCTTAAAATAGTACCAATCTAACCGTTACCTCTTCCCGCAAAAAATGAGCCCCTACCTGAGACAATTGCCCAAAAAATAAAAAAACTACAGCTCTCACACTATGGAGAGACTAAAACATGATTTTTTTGTTTAAAAAATGATATTATCGTGTAAAACTTAAATAAATAAAAAAAACTATACATGTTAGGTATCACCACATCCGTAACAATCTGCTCTACAAAAATATCACATGAGTTAACCCCTCAGGTGAACACAGTAAAAAAAAAAAAAAAAAAAAAACAGGGTAAAAAAAGCCATTTTTGTCACTTTACGTCACAAAAATTTTAATAGCAAGCGATCAAAAAGGCGTATGCCCCTCAAAATAGTACCAATCTAACCGTCACCTCTTCCCGCATAAAATGAGCCCCTACCTGAGACAATTGCCCAAAAAATAAAAAAACTACAGCTCTCAGACATTGGACAGATTAAAACATGATTTTTTTGTTACAAAAATGATATTATTGTGTAAAACTTAAATAAATAAAAAAAACTATACATGTTAGGTATCGCCACGTCCGTAACAACCTGCTCTACAAAAATATCACAGGAGTTAACCCCTCAGGTGAACACAGTAAAAAAATAAAAATAAAAACTGAGCCAGAACAGCCATTTTTGGTTACCTTGCCTAACAAAAAGTGTAATATAAAGCGATCAAAAAATCATATGTAACCAAAATAATATCAATAACACTGTCACCTTATCCCTTAGTTTCCAAAATATGGGCACTTTTTGGTTGTTTCTACTGTAGGGGTGCATCAGGGGGGCCTCAAATGGGACATGGTGTCTGAAAACCAGTCCAGCAAAATTTGCCCTCCAAAAAACCATTTGGCGCACCTTTCCTTCTGCGCCCTGCTGTGCACCCATACAGTAGTTTACAATCACATGTGGGGTGTTTCTGTAAATCGCAGAATCAGGGTAATAGTTTTTGAGTTTTGTTTGGCTATTAACCCTTGATGTGTTACAGGAAAAAATGTATTAAAATGGAAAATCTGCCAAAAAAGTGAAATTTAGAAATGTCATCTCCATTTTCCTTTAAATCTTGTGGAAGACATAAAGGGTTAACAAAGTTAGTAAAATTAGTTTTGAAAACCTTGAGGGGTGTAGTTTCTAAAATGGGGTCATTTATGGTGGTTTCTATTATGTTAACCCCACAAAGTGACTTCAGAACTGAACTGGTGCTTAAAAAAAATGGTTTTGGAAAATTTCTTAAAAATTTTAAGAATTACTTCTAAAATTCTAAGCCTTCTAACGTCCCCAAAAAAATAAAATTATATCTACAAAATGATGGTAACATAAAGTAGACATATGGGAAATGTAAAGTAATAACTATTTTGTGAGAAATCACAATGTGCCTTAAAAGCAGAGAAATTCAAAGTTTGAAAATTACAATTTTTTCCAAATTTTCTGTAAATTTAGGATTTTTTAATAAATAAAGGTGATTTATATTGACTCAAATTTACCACTGTCATGGAGTACAACGTGTCACGAGAAAACAATCTTAGAACGGCTTGGATAAGTAAAAGTGTTTCAAAGCTATTACCACATAAAGTGACACATGTCATATTTCCAAAAATTTGGCCTGGTCCTTAAGTTGAAAAATGGCTATGTCATGAAGGGGTTAAAAATAATAAAACAAAAACATACCCTCATAAATTCCCGGTTCTAATGCTGATCCAGTCCCTGCTGCTCATCACTTCCACTTTCAAATATAGCTCATTTAATCACAGACTTTAGCAGACAGCCATCTTAAATGTTGTTTACAGACCCCACAGCATGGTTGGACCCACGGTGGCCCTAATACTTACCCGATCTCTGCCCCCTTGGTTCCAAGCTCCATTGCTGCCCCACTAACTCTAAAGGTCCACAATCTTCTTGCGTAAACATCTGGTTTGACATGGGTCATGTGACTGCTGCAGCCAAGGACTGGCCTCAGCGGTGACATCTCACCATGTGGCACGTCACCGGGTCACGTGCTGCATGGGTGACACATTACTGTTGTGGTCATTGATTGCCTCCAGCATTCGTGTGCTCCCTGTTAAACCAGATGTTGATGAGGGGAGACCCGGGACCTGCAGAGCTAGTAGGGCAGATGGATCTGGAAGCCATTAGCAGGGATCAGGTAAGTATGATTACCACCATAATCTAGTCTGTAAAAAACATCATAAAGGTGGCCAGTATTAGGAGATGACCACAGTGAGGATGGGATCACCGTCCGAATGGAAAAGGCAGGGGATCATGAGTATGGTTTATTTTTTAACTTTAACCCTTTGTGGCCCATTAAAAAAAATGTGATTAGCATAATTACCAAGTAGCACTGGGGTCTTAAATTTGAATTCAGTCATGGGGTTTGTATATTCGTATATTCGGTGCTTGCCGGGCATTTTCTCAGGAGCCCTCCAGTTTCCTCTCCTTATTTATTCCTCTAATGTGTCTCCCAATCTAATTTCCCTTTCCCAGACAGACACACTTGAGTCTATTTTCATAGCAAGCCAATTAACCCATTAGGATGCATTTGGAGTAAGGGAGGAAACCGGAAGAAATGGAAGAACAGCACAAAGACAAGGATGTGAAAACTTCATGCAGACCATTTCTTAAAACATACTAAATAAATTTCCTATGAAATTAGTACCAGCGCATATGTGAGGGTACGACATGATATATATTGGATTGTGAACCAGGTGGAGCTTGGACTGCTTTTATGAAAAAAACATTGGGTCACAAAGGCATGCTGCTATAGAACATCATATTCTTCTGTTGACATCTGGCCACTGTGTTTTTAACTAAAACTTATCAAATACCTGACCTCAATTATGTGAATACAGGCTTACTTACAGGCTTTGGTTTCACACATAGTGTTTTTAGGAAAGATATGACTTTTTTAGGTGTTTATGCAGGTATTTTTTCATTTATTTGGCAAAAAATGCTGCAACCAAACTTTTGTTGAGTTAATAGTGATTATAAAACACACTACAAACAATTCAATTTTGTTCATAACATTGTTCTTGTGGTGTTTTAAGTGTTTTTTTAGAATATATGATGAAAAATACTGTAAAATGCTCTATTAAAAAATAAACTAGTATGCTTTAAGGTACTTTTCTTCCATAAATTTCCCCTTGAAACCTGGAATTTTCCCTGCTTGTTCCAGAGCCTGAAGCACATAATGGGGTTTCCCACAAAATGCATTTATCCTCTGTGCATAGGTTATGTGATAAATGTAAGATCTCTGGTGGCCTCACCAATGGAAAAAAATACTGTAAAATGCTCTAAAATGGAAAGTCCAGGGATCCTCAGCCCCTCCTCCCCTATACCAAACAGCTGTATAGTAAGGAGCTTGAATGGAACAGAGGGTGTCTCAGTCATTCTTATAAGCTTTGAATGGAGTGGCATTGCCATGCTCAACTACTGCTCCATTCAAATTTCCCATGGTCAGTAGGGTTGGTTTAAGTGATTGTCCAGTATAGATGCTGACAACCCCAATAGATGGAAGCGGTGCCCAGTTAAAATTAAAACAGTACATAACTGCCCCATTCTCAGACAGGAAGTGGCTTGGTCTTGTGACCACTGTGGCCAGTCATTGGCTTTAGTAGTCACATGTCCTTGAATGGCCCGTCACTAGAAAGTCACTAGCAGTGATGTGTCATTCAAGCACATGTGATTGCTGATGTGAGCACCAGAGATGGACAGGGGATGTGGGAAGGTGTTTGTTTTTACTTTTTTAACTGCGCACCATCGGGGTTAGACTAGTCCACCGGGATATCAGAAGATCCTCTGTTGGGCCTAGGCTCTGATACCATAATGACCCCAAATTTCTAGGAGGAAAAAAAAACTATTTGGCTGTCTTTGGAGCCAATCACTTGCCACTGGGGCTAGTTAAAAACCCATTAAACTTTATTAATGATATAGGGGTTGGGCCTGAAGAATAACTTTCTCTGGTTGGGCCCCAGGAGCCCTACTCTGACACTGCAAAGTCAATACTGTCCCATCAATCCATGAAGTCCATGCACAAAGGAAGATGGCCAAGTAAGCTCAGATATGTAAGAATTTTGAAGGTTTAATTTATCTAGATCCAGGCAAATGGTGAATTTTCACTCTGCTAGAATCTGACCTCCCACTTAAAGATATCAATGTTCTTGAGTCATAGTGTTCCCAGAATCCGAAATAAAAATTCTCTCCCACAATGAAAGGTTTTACTGTATTTAATGAATCATCTTGGTGTAAAGCCCTCTCCCTTGTTCTGTTAATATAAAATACCATGCTGGATAATTGTTCCATTATTTTGTCTCATTTATCAGTTAAGGCATTAGGATACTGTATTTATGTAGATTTTCCTTTTGCATGGATTTTGTGTTACTATTAGCACTGCTCCGGTTAGCACTGTTAATTGCTAAATAAACTGTAGAGTCAAGCTAAAAATTCTAGTGGGATATTATTTATTAAAATGCCCGACATAAATAAAAATGCTGCAAAGTGTGCATCATTTTAATGGGTTTTGCTTCTGTCAGGAACTATTCTATTTCCATATTGTGTGTAGCCTGCCTAGAATGCATCCACATTATTAATAAAGCATAAATCCCTCCATTGTGTTTATTATGGCTAAAGACTTGGCACTGTTTCGTGGAAAGTATACTGATAACTCTGCAAGGACCGATTGCTTGTAATGAACTACAGTTTTTCATATTTTATTACCCTTTTATTTTAGTGTAAACACGTCCAGGTGATTTTGTTTTTCTTAAAGGGATTGTCCACAAAAACATTACAGCATACAATGCTACAAAATAACAAAAAAAAAGTAATACCTACCAATCCCCAAACCAATCCATACCATTGCTTCCCAGATCTCCATCTAGCCTATGTTCAGTCACCTTGAGCATGACTAGAGATGAAGCCGAAGTATTGAAAAATTCGATTCGGCTGCTTCTCTGAATTTTACAAAAAAATTGCTTTGTGACGTAAGTACTTTGTCACGAAAGAACATGTTTTGTAAATAGAGTGTACAATGACAGTGACCAGCGATTCGCTCCCCGTCATTGTAGCTCTCAGATGCCACGATCATAGCTGATTGCGGCATCTGACATTGATATTACAGGGTAAAATAAAATTTAAAAAATTTATAAAATCATACTTACCTCATCCATTTGATTGCGATGAGCCAGCCACAGCCATCTTAATTGAAGATCTAGAGCAAAATCTTGTACGGCCCGTGATGACGCCATCATGTTGGCCGGCGTTGTGACATCATACGGTCACTGCGAATGGGATTTTGCACAAGATTTTCAACGAAGATGGCAGCAGTCAGCTCTTTCGATGAGGTAAGTATGATTTTTTAAAATTTTTTACCACAGCTCAAGGAAAATCGATTCATTACCACAAAGCACAATGAAATTTGGCTTTGCGGCAAATCAAATTTTCCCTGAAATTCGCTCAACACTAGTTTTGACAAGGCATGCAACCACTGCAGCCAATCACTAACTGTAACAATTACATATTCACACTATTGAGGTCACCACTGTGGCCAGTGATTGGCTGCAGCAGTCATTGCCTGAGTCATGGGTATAGAGACAGGGATGAGGCCAGGGAAGCATGACTACAGGAGTGGCAGGAGATTGGTAAGGTATTACGTCTCTTGTTATTTTATAGCATAAGCTGGGGAAGGATAACCCCTTTAATATGTTTTATACTATTTGTGAGAGTCAATTAGTGATAGAGGGGCTGGGCAGTCATCATGGACTGGTTAAATGTTGATGGGTTAAAAAAATAAATGTAATGTTTATACTTATTAGGCATCTGGTGCCCTTTGGCTCCTTCTGAACTGAGTGAGCAGGGCAGTAAGCCAGTGAGTTACATTACCAACAATGCCAGCATGCTCCATCTATTTAGATTGTGCTGATATCTAATGCCAAGAAGCATACTTTGTCTGAAGAATTTCTCACCAGGAGAGTAGTGTGAAAGTGAAGTTTTATTCTGCCATATTCTGCTCACTGTATTGAGTTGCTTCATACTGTCTCCCTTCTGTTCTGAGTGACATCTGTATCATCCAACCAGAAGACACGTACATCAGTTACTCAGAGCAGAGAGGGGGACTGTGAAGTAGATCAATATAGAGTTAAGTGCCAGCCCCTGCAGAATTTTAGCCAGAATAAAAACTTCATATCCAGACTACTCTATAAAAGGTATGTTTTTACTATTAACCATAGTTTCTCCTTGGCATTACCAGGCAGCTCAGCATGGTCAGACTTCCTTTAATGTGACCATAACACGTCTAACCATCTAAGGTTTATGGAGATGTCTTGACTTTCCACCACAATAGATATCTGGGAAAGACTGGTCAAGCATGTTGGAATTTCCAGGAAGATAAGCTGCCCCTAGAGGTGTCTAGCAGGAGCCTATTCCTCCTCCCTTTAATGAGAACCCATGCAGGCTTGACTGAGCTGAGCATGAATATGTATGAGGGTGGAAAAGAACAGCTGTTGGTTGAATGAACACTCAACCAACAATTATGGCCACTTTTAGACTTCTGCTTCCCTCAAATTACCATATCTAAAGTGACCACAATAAACAGGTACTTTAATAATTTCGTTCTTCAGTTACAATCAAGAGAGGATTACAGTAAGTACATTTTGTGATGTAACCTGTGTTATGAAATTACCATCTCCCTAGCCCCCCTAGCATGAGGTTGTCAGGGCAAGCTGGGGGTTGTCATTCTGCAATAGCTAGAAGTCAGCAGGTTGGAGCCCACCACTGTAGTAGTGGTCTTCAACTTTTGGCCTTCTAGTAGAATTGTACATATCATCAATTGTGAATTCACCAGAAATGTCTAGATACTACAGGCACAGGCCGTTCCTGATTTGACGAGACTGAAAGGGTTACACTGTGCATGAAATGCATCACTTGTGCATCATTGCCAGTCACGGTGTGTTACATTACAGACGCATCCAGTTACATTTGAGGCTTTCATGGACACTGCATTATTCAATCCTAAATATAAATTAAAAGACATGGTCCTTCACACAAACTAGAGGGAAACAAACCTCATTATCATGTCATCCATTCTAGCATATGAATGCCCCAGGGAGTAGTCACAATATACGGAGGCTTGCAATATCCTTTTTCCATGCCACCATGGAGAAACTAGTGACATAACCTGCTACTCTTGGACCACAATGCAAAATCTGGGAGAAGACCCCATCAGCTGGAATGTTTCATTGATAGATTTGGACTCTTTTTGAGTAGGGTAGACTGACCCTTGGGTGCTTTGCAACCTATGCATCCTCTATAGTTACGCTCTTAAGAGATTTCTTATTTCAGAGATATTCTGTAAGCCATGTGCCTCAAGTCCCAATAGAAATTTATTGGTGTTATACCTCTATACATATAAGGCGATCAAAATCAAGATTGAAATCAGGGACTTTGTGACTTTATGGAGGCCAGAGGCCATGTAGTGCTCTTATATTGGTCACAAACCTCTGAGATGACTCCTTATATATGCGTCAATTTACAATTCCTTCCAGTTCACCTGACATTAATGGGTCCTGCTGTGTAAAGTGCATTAGCCCCTTCGCTTCTGCATTAGCTGGATCGTGCTTGACACTATCACCCACGTAACCCTCAATTATCAATCAGCTGGAGGAGCGTAGAGACACCTAAACATCACATCCACTACTAATCCCTTGTAGCTACTAAAGGCTTAGTTATTATTACCATTTACCAACCTAAGTGCCTGTATAAATATACACTTCTTTTAGTGCATAATACATGGCAGAGATATAGATATTATATATACTATCATACTGTACACTTATGGTAGACTGCATCATACAGGAGGAAAACACAATTCATGCTACTTCTAGGACTGCTTTATTTCCAGTCTCAGACAACTCCTTTAAGCCAAATATCCCAGACTCAGTAATGTTCAATCTAAATATTTTTAATATATCAGTCTCACTACACCTTCAAAGCATTTGGATTTGTGCCAGAATTTGTGGTCCATGCTTGAAGTGACAAATAATATGTTCCGCATTTTTGTTTCATTTACAGCATGCTAGACATACATTTTTTTAGACAACTTTTATGCCAACTTTTTGTATAGACATATTTTGTTTCCTATTTTGTTGCAGTCTTAAGCCTAATTCACACATCGGTGTTTCACGGACGTGTGCTGTATGTGTTCTCCACGGACAGCACACGTCCCCATTCATTTTAATGAGTGTATTCAGACATCTGTATTCTAGCACAGTCCTTGGGTCCGTGTTTTTAGCACGGATGCATGCTCTATTTTGTCTGTGTTCATGGATCCCTCATGCCCATTATAGTCTAAGGGTCCGTGAAAGCAATGGATGCTGCATCTGTGTTTCACAGATCATTAGAAAGAGATTATTTGTCAGTGAAACACAAATGGCACACGGACAGCAAAAAAACGGACACTTGGACCCAACACGGATCCATCACTGACAGCTTCAGGGATGCATCATTGACCACCTTCTCAC